>KK112364.1:167365-185961 GCA_000611955.2 Stegodyphus mimosarum
CCGTGAAGCAGTACGGAACTTACTAGGGAGACCCGTGGCAGCACGTAACTTATCGCCAGTAACGATTGCGAAACTGCGAGTGCTGCTACAAGAGGAACGAGCAGCAGTGTCTCAACAGCTCATTAACAACCACATATCCAGCATGCACAAATGATGTGAAACCTGCCTAGCAGTCAGGGGAGATCATATCGCCTATTAAAGACCGGGTGTTTCTTGCTGGACACCAATCACAGGGATGTTTCGGCCTTCAGTCGCATTGCGCTCCATACTACTTTTTCAATAAAGCTTCTTTTTATCCCTCTGATTTCTCTTTTAGTAAGTGTTGCTTACATTACTCATGTCCTTACTTGTTGGGGATCTTACGGTATTAAATGTGTTGATTTGGAAAGCTTTTGTACAAAGTTATATTGAAAAAACCTTCTCGTCCTTAATTTTTGCACACCAGTGTATGTAAATATGAGCCATTTGTGTTTGTTTGAAAGTCCTTCATGAAGGCAGTCTTGAGTTTAATCAGATAGCCTTTGCGTCCTTTTGTGTTAATCAATTGACCAATTATACTTGTAAAGTTTGAGCATGAATGGATAAAATTTTTTAACAGATTAATGCATAATATTTTT
The DNA here is from genome assembly GCA_000611955.2 of Stegodyphus mimosarum. Taxonomy (NCBI): domain Eukaryota; kingdom Metazoa; phylum Arthropoda; class Arachnida; order Araneae; family Eresidae; genus Stegodyphus; species Stegodyphus mimosarum. The sequence continues at coordinate 167,983 of KK112364.1, forward strand.
CTGATTGCAGAATTTTCTCTCCGGGAGTTACAGAAAAAGTTAAATTTATTTTATTGAAACCCTCCCACTCTAACAGTTGTCTGTCTTCATCTAATTTTAGGACCCACCAGCGGCCGAGCGGTAAAGGCGCTCAACACTGGTAGTTCGGTCCGAGGTTCGAATCCCGCGAACGCGCTGGCTGCATGGGCGTTTTCGTGGTTTTCCCCATGTGTAACGTGTATACGAGCCAGTTTCCCTTAGAAAGTCCTCCACGAAGGCATCCCTCCCTTTAGGCAGATAGCCCTCGTGTGCTTTGCCATAATTGAATAACCTAACCTAACCTCATCTAATTTTAAAAATCTCTTTAACTGGAAAAATGTATATTGGCTCAGATTTAAGCCAATAAAGCTAATAAGTTAATTTTAGTATAAACATACGATGCAGTGAAAAAAATGTGCGTTGTGTAAGTAAGCTGAAAGCGTTTTCGGTAATATTTTCAGCAGAATTACAAAGAATACTTTTCTTTTGGGGGGTTTTATGCTGTCATTACATGTTAGATGTTATTTTACTTAGATTAAGAAGAAAAATTTATGGCATGTAAAACTTTATTATTTAAAAAAATATATCAAATTAAAATCATTTTCTTCACCCCAAAAAGTGGTATTATCATTTTCCCTATGCGAATTTCATATCCCGAAAACATAAAAATTGTGGTCCCTTCCATCTGCCGCAAATATTTGTTGCAGACGATCCAATGAAGAACAATACTTATATATGGCGCTATATTATGAACAATTTTTCCATTTATTAAATGAGTAAAAAAGTTCCAAATAGCTTTTCTTTGGAATGAAAAGTTTCAACAGTTTTTGAGATTTGATCTAAGGGCAATTCATTAATGGGAGCTAAGAAAAGGCAGTGATATATAATCCGACTTTAGCATTTTAAATGTCGTTTCCATTACAATAGTACGTTTTTGAATTCAATCAGAAATCTGATACATATTTTTTATTTATGTTTTAATGTTTATTTTCAAAAAGAGGCATCCATTCTGGAGTTGGTATAGCAACAGTCAGTAAAACAGAAGTATTACATATTAAATTGCCTCTACATTCAACCAGTAACAGGAATTAATTTATTCTATATACAACTTGCTTATTTTTATACATGAATGTTAAAATTTCATTCAAATATAAAATTAAGCAAATATCAACCTTTCACTGCAGTTCGTTCTATCGATTTCGAAGGAGAAAAGAATGTTGAACATTTGTTGAAATAAGCTAGTGCGTATAGCAACTTATATATATATTATGCTCTGCAGGTGAAAAACATTTTTATCCGATTGATAGAAAGTAAAAGATTTAATCACTTTTTTTCATTTAAAAAGATTTCCAGACTTTCAAACAAATCTCAGCATGTAACATAAGTAAAAATTCAAATATCGGAAAAATTAAATTAATTAACTCGATGGATAAAACCTAATAGCAAATGAAATAATAGCGAATGCCATAGACGGATGGAGAACATTCTAGAATGAATTCTTACTGGTTTGGCCCAGAATGTTCTCGAAGACAGACCAAAGCTATATAAACCCTGCCTGTACGCAGTGTATCGCGAGTAAAGGCCGGTTTCCCTTACTGCGTTGCCAATGTGGTGCGTATGCGTTTCTCCAATCAGCGAGGGAATTCATTTTGTTTGCCATCTGCAATGCGGTCGGTGTGCGGTGACGGACGACGGACGGATGAAGTTCAACGATGTTCACCTTCTATCCGTACGTCTTTGGAAGCGTTGTAGTCACGTGATAAAAAAGGAGCAATCGGGTGTTGTCACCAAAAAGTAAAGGCGAGAGAAGTAGCGAAGAGCGCTGGATCAGGAAAAGAATGCTTTGCTAAAAATAAATTATTTCTGAATTAACATTATAGCGAGAAATCTGCGCAATGAAAAAGAGAGCAATCAACTGAATTTAGTTAAAAAAAAGAAAAGAAAAATAAGGTAACTGCAACTACAGTACTAGTTTGCAGAGAGCAGTGATTACTGTCAAAAACATCAGGTATAAAAAATATAATTCCAAGTCCGTGAAATAGCAAAATTTGTCCTAGCAATTATTTCCTAGTTCTGCATACACACTTTCTTCAATAAAAATGAACGTCTGACTATATCAAACTACTATAGCAAATCGGATAAAGCATTGAAAGAATTTTTTTAAACAGGTAAAAGCTAATAAAGTAATTTATAAATTAAATTTAATAGTCTTTTAAATATTCTACTGCATTAAAACGTATTTTAAATTTGTATTTCTCTACTTATAAATATACATTTTTAGTTAACATATATTTGTCAGCAAATCTTTCACTTGGGATATATTTTGAGTAGCCCGTCTAACTTCAGTCGAAACGCCACTTTAAAATTACGTTTCGTAAGAAATGTCCTAGAAGCTGAAGAACAAACTCTGGTGAACATTTTAGCGATAGCACACTGAAATAGGACCAAAAAATTTAGTTTTAAGAATTCATTTAATTGATGATGTATATAAGCCAAAACTGGTAGTCACACCCGTGTGATGATAGCTTAGTGGAAAAACTGACGGTAGTGGGGTTTAACATTTGACGTCTTGAGTTCGACTCCTATACTCTGATTCTACCCTGCCTGCAGCTTTCATAGCTCCGTGTTCTAATTTGATCAATACTTGTGTTTTCTAATTTATTTCTATTATTATGCGCATTAAACATGATGTTTTATTTATGTTTATATTTATTTAAATTTCCTCCGCAAGAATATATTTTGAAAGTTACAACATGATACAAATTTAAAGCATACTATTCTCTGTATTACACTGGTTATCATAAATTAAGGAAAAATCACAAAAATAGCGATATTTCCCTCAAAATTAAGCTAAACCGTGTAACATTTGAATATGTTACCAAGTAAGAGTAGCTGAGTAAAACTGCAATATGCAAATTAATGGCGCTGCACTCGGAATATGTCATCTGCGAGGAGTATAAAAGTCCATGTTTGAGAGCAAGCCCACATATTTCACTGTGATAATGACATCAGAAATCTGAGACAGCTTATTCGTAAGAATGACCTCCAGGCATCATTTATCTGCAGAACTACGATGGAGAGCCATTAGGAGACTAGAGGCAGGACAAAGTCAAACAGAAGTGGCCAAATGGATAAATGTGAGTCCTTCTGAGGTTCATAGACTTTGAAGGCAATTTCAAATCACAGATTCGACAACTGGGAGGTTCAGCCAAGGACGGCCAACTGCTACGACGAGCGCCGATGACCGATGTTTGACATTATGTGCACGCAGGAATAGAACCTTTACTCCGACTCCCTTATATCCTCCCTTGCTGCAGCCACCGGAAGACTGGTGTCAACGTCAACTGTGTGTAGAAGGCTTCACGAAGGTGGTCTGTATGCGAGGCGACCAGCCCTTTGCGTGCCGCTCACGTCACGCCATAGGAGGGACTGTTTGCAATGTGCACGACAACATGTCCACTGGACGCCTGATCAATGGAGGCTTGTTCTCTTTACGGATGAGTCCAGGTTTAGTCTAGAAAGTGATAGTAGACGTTATTTGATATGGAGAGAACCTGGAACACGTTATCTTCCGTCAAACATCCGTGAAAGAGATGCATACGGATGAGGCAGTGTGTGTGTTTGGGGTGGCATCTCTTTGGGTGGACGCACAGACCTCCATATCTTTCCAAGAGGAACCGTGAATGCTCAGGTTTACAGAGATGACATCCTTGATACTTATGGGCGGCCATATGCCGGGGCAATAGGTGATGCTTTCCTGTGACATGACGACAACGCAAGACCACACAGGGTTCGCATCGCAAATGATTATCTTCAACAGGAAACAATTGTGCGCATGGAGTGGCCGGCCAGTTCGATCCCCGATATCGGAATCCTATCGAGCACGTTTGGGATTCTTTAGGGAGACGTCTAGCTGCTCTCAATCCGCCTCCTCAGACCCTTGTCGCGCTTGCAACTGCTTTGTAAGAGCAATGGCTGTTGCTTCCTATGGAACTGATAGACCGCATAATTGAATGCATCACACACCGCTGTATGTGCAGTATTGCTTCCAGAGGCGATGATATTCCATATTGAAGGTACTTTTCCTGTAGCAAACTGACATCTTCGATTTCTTCATTTTATATATGTGCTAATTTCTATACTACCATAATTGTCTGATAATTTCTTTTTATGTTATTTGATACCTTACTATGTGTTGTATATTGTGGGTAAGTTTCCTAAACTTCTACATGTAACGTTTTCAGTAATCGTGATTTTTCCTTAATTTATGATAACCAGTGTATATTTCGTTCCACTTTTATGTGAATGTATAAGGTATTTCTCCCGCCTTCTTCGCATTCCTTCGTGGTGTAGTGGTCTGCATGCTCGACGCGTAACCGAGAGGTCCGTGGTTCGATTCTCGGCGAAGGCGTTGCTCGTTGTTCTTCCCAGTCTTGCTTCGTAATAACCTAATGTCTCTACAAATGTATGAATAGGTGATGAGACTTATGTTTCTTATGTTTAGAGATATGTTTCCAAATCTAAACTTTGACTACCAATTAACATGAGACGGTATTAATGCTCTAAACATTTTTAACAAAACATTTTTTAAAAAACTCATTACAATAATTGCTTTAAAATTCAGTCCTCTCCAGCTGAAGAGCAGGAATTAATTAATTAAATATTTCCATCTTTTTAACTTATTACTTTACATATAGAAAGACAAAACTGCTTATCTTGTAACTTCTTCTATAAAAAGAGATATAAATTTAAAATTTATAAATTAAAAATAATATTTTACGGATTATGCACAAAATATAGCTGCGCGTAATGCATTTCAAAACAAATGAAATTTTTAATAAATTATCCAGTTATGACCCTGAAGAAATGGATGCTAAAATTTTATACGTTATATGTTTTCTTCCCAGCTTTGGGCACATTTTAAAAATATACAATCTCACATGGCAGTCAGCAAGCACAAGCATAGCAAATTTTGTGTAAATATTATGAACCTTTCTTTACAGTTCCTCTGTATTTTAAAGTACCAACTATTTTTAAATGTGTTTAACTTTTTTATTTGTTTTGCTGTAACAGTATATTTTAGTTTTAATTATATCTTATTTCATTAATATTTAAAGCTTCTAGAAACGCAAAAGAAATTTTTAAAAATTACTTCAGCTTCTATGCAATATGAGATGTTTATAATAGGAATTATAACCTTACTTATAAAAAATTGCTAACTTGCTTTACTTTCACAGATCATAAGCAGAAATAAAAATTTCCAATAGCATCGAATTTAAGTATCTTAAGAGTCCAAATCCCGTAAGTTTAATACAGAGACATCTGGTGGCAATGAATGCAATTGATCACCGAACCTCCGTAAAAGCAAATCTAACGGTCGTCCGTCTGCCTATGCATTTCTCCCAATGATACTATGCGTTCGCAGCGCTCTAATGGAAATGGGGCTTAAGTGCATCGAGAGTGTGCACCGTTGAAGCTATCGAGTGTATCGTCGAGTGCATAGCGAGTTGCAGCGTGGAGAGTCTCGAGAGTACGTTGAGTTCCGTAAACGTATGAACCGAGTCGGAAGCAGTAAAAGCCAATAAAATATGCACTAAGTTAATAGCGAAGTAAATTTTAAGTAAATAAGAAAATACTACCCTCAGCAAATATAAAAAAATGTGGTTATAAAATGATATAAAAAGAAATAAATTGCACGACTAATTTATTTTTCCAGGAAGAAACAGAAATTAGGGTGTGCGGAAAAAATGTCAGCCTGAAAATAAGGAACGGAAAAAAAGGAACTCTAAAATCTTGCCAAATAATATCGCCAATCGGAGTTGGGGAAACCTGCCAAATTCTAATTTAACCGGTAGGGTTATAGCGGGCTCTCTTGAGGGAGGTTTTAAGGGTAAGACGTTGAGCTAGCTGCAGCCGAGCAAGGTCATTTCGATAGCAGGTTTTAATATTCTTATCGCAAACTGTGACTAAATTTCATCTACAACGGTTTGTTATAATACTGATTTTAACGCTCACTTATGCGACAATGTTTCACCTCTGAACCACAGCTTAAGGCTGTAACTGCATGGGGCACGAGGGGAACAATCATTAATGACCATGACCCGCTGGTCAACCCTCTATTTTTACCATCGGACAGGGCAGCAGCTCGCTTATCTTTTTTCAATAATCCTCAGAAGATTTCCCTATTCCGCAGGTATGGTTGTTATGATAAAACTTTTATCTCCCATCTTGGCGATATTTCTAAATATCCCTTATTTTGCCCCATTGCAAAAGAATGGTGACTTATTTTCCGTTTCCTAATTTTCCGGTGCCTATCTTTCCGTTCCTTATTTTCCGGGTGACATTTTTTCCTACAACCCATTAGAAACCATATCTAATAATCAGGACGGATGGCTGCGCGGTACGGAGTGCTTATATGTGTCACGGACTCCCAAGGATACGTGTGCAACCAGGGAGAGTAACGTCTGCCGAACTTCCATGATGGAAATATTAACACCATTTGCCTTTTTAAATATTTATTTTGAAACTTAACACAAAATTTCTTGCTAAATAAAAAGTAATATAACAGCTCAATTAGAGAAAGGGAAAGACAGCAGCTTTCCCTCGCGTGATGCGACTTACTTCTCCGACATTTCTCAGACAAATACCCTTTTTTTTTTCATTTTCCGTTTTCGCGCATGGAAACTGAGCAAAGGGGGTGTCCTTAACGAGTTTTTCCTTGATCACGTTAAGGCCATTTCGGCGGACACTGGTTTTTTTCCCAATAGAAGCAGGAAGTTCTTCTTCAGGATGTTACAACCCCTACCTTCCCCGGGGGGGGGGGGTTGTTAGTAGTAGAAGTCCGATATATCCTGCTTGAATATCTCTGCTAGAGACACAAAAGTCAGCAAAAAACAATGAACATAAAGTACAAATATTTTCATTTATGTTGGGTTAAATACCAAGGATAAAAATATGAAACTTATATATTGAGGCCAGTATATAAAGCACATAACCAGTTACTAAAAACAAAACTTAATTACACACATGCAAAATAGAATTTTGCATTTTTCCCCCTGTAAGCATGTATTTATATGGCATTTTCTCCCTCTTTTCAGCATGCCTTCGTGGTGTAATGGTTAACAGATTCGGCGCGTATTCGAGAGGTCCTAGGTTCGAGTCTCGATAAGGGCATTGCACATTTTTCACGTCTCCTCCTTCAAAAATCCTAATAACTCTACAGTGGCACCTGAACTAAAACAGGTGTTGAATGATGATTCTTCACCACTAGGATTTGGCGATTGGGTTCCCTAATACCCAGTCGCCCTCCCTCCTTTCGGCATGCCTTCGTGGTGTTATGATTAGCCCACTCGACGCGTATTCGAGAGGTCCAGGTTCGAGTCTCGGTGAGGACATTGCTCATTTTTCATGTACTTCTGCTTCCAAAAAAACCTAATGACTCAACAGTATTATAGATACTCCTTAAATATTATACAGAATTAAACAAATCTACATAGACCGTAAAAAATGCAGATATTTAGAAATATAATCTCGAGTCCTGCGTCTTAACTCATCGGCATGCTTATTGAGTATTCCTGAACGATGAACAATTGTGAAATTATATGGCTGAAGAGCAAGAGCCCATCTCATTAAGCTAGGATTAGTACTGGCATTAGTTCGTTGTGAGCGGTTTATGATCAGTTTGCACAGTAAAGTCCCGTCCGTCTAGATAATAATGAAGTTTCTTGATACCGAAAACAATGCTGGCACATTCCTTTTCGGTAGTGCAGTATCTTTTTTCTACCTCTCAAATCTTCTTGGGTAGGAATAAAATTGAATGTTCTTCTCCCTTGCTGGAGAGTTATGCTGGAACAACTCCCATTCCATGATCACATGCAGCAGTTTGTAGAATAAAAGGAAGCCTAAAATCGGTTGCATATAAAACTAGATGATTCATTCATTTCTCTTTCAATTCAGTGAAAGCCCTGTTACTCTCTGCACTCCACAGAATAACACCCTTTTCCGTTTTGCCCTTGAAAAGATCAGTCAGCGGAGCGGCGATTGCTGAATGCGTCAGAATATAACGGCTATAGCAGCCCGCTAATCCTAGAAGTTCCCTTATATCAGATTTAGTCTTGGTGTTGAGAAATTTCTTATAGCTTTGGTCTTAATATCCGACGGTTTCCGGTACCCTTGGTCTACAATATGGCCCCAGTAAAGGGCATTTTTTGCGCAAAACGGCAATTCGAAGGTTTAATGGTCAATTTTGCTCTACTTATACGTTTCAGTACCTTTTCCAGATGCTTAAGATGATATTCCTAGGTTTTTGAAAAAATCGCCACATCATCCAGATACGGAAATCCAAATTCTTCGCATCCTTTTAATATTTCTTGCGTCATATTCGAAAAAGAATAAGGAACATTTTTTAAGACAACATATAACCGCAATGGCCTGTACGTGCCAAAACTTGTCACAAATGCATATCTTTGAGCATTAGGGCTTTAGGGTACCTGCCAATACCCCTTAGCTAAATCTTTAACTGTGATATATTTTGCTGAAGCGTCTTCTTCTACCCGTTCCTCGATGTTGGCTAAGGGATACAACTGAGTGCGCGTAACTTCATTTAAACGAAGGTAATCCACCCAAGGTCAGGGATCTTCATTGGAGCTTCCAACGAGTATCATCGGAGAAGTGCAATCAGATTCTCCCACCTCAATAATTTAAGTCAAGCACTCGTTGAATTTCTCTTTTTAGAATTTCATTTTGTCGATGTGACATACGATACGGCTTGGATCTTAGCGGTTTATTGCTGATAATCTCATTATCATGTTCTACTAGATCTGTAATTAGAAAAACTTTGCGACTATTTATTTAATAATTTATGTAATTGATCTCTTTGTCGAAGCTCTAATGGTTCTTCCAAATTATTATTTTTACCTGCCTCAGAATAGTGATAAACGTTGGGATTGGTATCTATATAAGGAAAATCTATTTCAACATCAATGTGGTCCGAATAATTTTTGCTACGCGACAAATAATTGATTGCCTCAACTCTGATAATATGGCTTCAGCATACTGGTATGGTAAATTTGAGACTTTTCTTTCTTTCTCGGTAAGATTAGAATGTCATTTGTTCCGAATACTTTACTTTCAATTTTCCCCTATCCCGTCCAATGAACCGAAAGTTTGTTTGCTTTGGAAGTGGCCAAAATTAACACTAGATCACCTTCTTTAAACTCCCGCTCTATGACATTTTTTTATCATAACGTTTTTTTTTAGTTGTTAATCTTGCATTTTCTCAATATTCGCATTTCTTAAGGCGATTTATGAGTTTAAATACGCACTCAGTTCCCGGTTGCCCCTCCTCTGGTGTATCAGTGGAGTGTTCGTATAACAAGTCTATGGAGTATGCAAATTTTTTCTGTGGACTAATTCCGCAGGTGTAAAACCCATACTTTCATGCTTCACTGTTCTTAAAGCTAGAAAGGCCGATGGTATGACTTGTTCCCAATCAGAACCAGCCTCCAAACATAAACCTCGTAGTATTCTTTTCATAGTACAATACAGTATAGTACAATGAAATCACTCCACCGGATTAGACTGGAGGTGGTGTACCGAACTATGGCTGACTTTAATACCGAAACGTTCAAACAATGCGGTTGTCAAAGTGCTCATAAATGAAGTCTCTTGATGGCACTGAATTTCTTTAGAAAACCCATTCTGCTGAAAACACTCAACAACGCATCCACTATCATAACGGAAGTGCTACCTTTTATTGGAATCGCTTCCGGATATTTGGAGGATACACTAAGTGTGATTAGTATTTCCTGTAGGTGTGGTGGACAAGGGTCCACATGTACTTATGTTTATTTTCGAAAATGCTTCTTATATCAAGGGAACTAATTTGAAAGGTGCTTTTTTTCTGTTGTTAGTTTTCCCCTCTCTTTGACAAAGATCACAAGTTCGAATATACGCCTCCATTTCTTGGTAACATTTGGGCCAAAAAATTATCTCGCGAGATGGTCTATCAACTTTGTTATTCCAAGCTGTCCCGAGACCTGCTCATAGTATAAACTTAATACTTTTGTCCGGCAAGTTTCGGGAACGACTAGTAATTTCAGCACATTTCCTAAACGGTCTTTTTGACATTTATATAGCAGTCGATCTTCTATTTTTAAGCATTTTTCGGAGAGTTACTTTCAGCGTCTAACAACACTAGATCAAAAAGTGGTTTTAATTCCTTACTTTCTCTTTGCAAGTTAGACAACTGAGTATTGTCTATTGAAAGACGGAGCAGTTCGTTCAACTTTGCCTCAGGCAGGAGCAATTTTGCGTCTCTCAGTTCTTTTGTTCGCGACGATGGTTAGCTCTCTTCTTTAGCGAGGAGCGAAATTTTCTCTGCGGCCATAAACTTGTGTTCACTTTTTCGCGGGTATTTTTCTGCGTTTTTAGCATTCGACTGACGGAGTTTCTGAGCTCGAGTCTCCATCGGGTTTATTTGAAGTCCATCGAGTGACTTTTTTTCTAATTTTGCAGCCGTCAGGTTCTCGAGAAGATAACGTCCTTGATCAAGCTGGTTTCGAATGACTCCTGCCTTTGTTATTACTCGTCCAAATTTCCTTTCCATTTTGACGTGTGCTAAAGGTAAGCAGATTGGAGCTGCATCAAAAGGCTGTTTTACCCAAACATTTTCGGGCGTCGACATGAGTGATGTATTTATTGCAGATTACATAAATAGATGCTCCAGAGTCCCGCAACACTGAAGATCGAACTCGTTTACTTTAGCCATTTTGTGTATACGGTTCTAAATAATCTTTTTCATTCTTCTGCACGCTATGACCAATAGTTGGTGATTTGAATTCTTTCTGTACTTTCGAGCATTGAGGCCTTAAGTGATCGGTTGAGCCACAAGAATAACACTTAAGTGGTTTACGTACATTAAAATGACGTTCATTCTGGCTTCTGAATGATTCCTTTTTTTAGGAGGCACATCTAATTTTCCCTCCAAGTTGATTACTTTTGCGAACCTCTTGAATTTGGCTGATTTTTATTTCCCTTTTGTGACTTCGAACTATAAACAACCGTGACCTTCTTCCGGTGTTCAAGTACGTTTTCATAGTCTTCTAATAACTCTGCTAATTTATTTGAAGACGTCATCTTCGACCTTTCAACAATAAAATGCTAACGAACTTTGAAATTTACTCGACGCTTCATTTGATCCGTTATCACGAGATCTTTTAAAAGTTCAAAATCTTTAATTTCCAACCCTGCGATCCATTCTTCGAAATAATTCCTTAATACAAACGCAAAATCCAAGTGGTTTCGGCGTTTTTATGGGATTGCGTTATTTTGATGCGAATTTTTTCTGGACTAAATTTAAACCTTTTAATCAGTATCTCTTTTGTGTAAGCACACTCATAAGCCTGCTGCTCTGGCTCTCGCATAATCAGCTTAACTATGCCATTTGGCCAAAAATGTCAATAAAACAGAAACCCATTCCGATTGGTGTAGATGCGCACGCTTTGCTTGACGCTCAAACGTGACTAGGTACAAACCAATATCGTTCTCTTCGCGATCAAATTTCGGAATCACGTTTTTTTTTTTTTTTTTTTTTTTTTTTTTTTCTGAAGATCTAAGCGGATTTTCCTAGGCACACTTTCTTCATTCTCAGCAATTAATGGATCATTTCCGCTCGCAGCCAGCAGTCTCAATTTGGTTATCTCAAATTCCCTTTCTTCTCTCCTAATTCTATCCTGCCTCTCTTCTTCTTCTCTTTGAAGTCTATCCGGTTCCTTTTTTCCTAACTCAAGCCTAATTGAAGCGATGTTTTCGAACAAACTTTTCACAAGTTCCTCCTCGTAGGTTTCATTTCTCGTAATCAGCTGTCTTAGATCCAATATCTTAAGCTCGGGCCTGACCTTTTCATCTAACTCTTCAGCCAAAGTTTTAAGGTCCTCTTTCCTAACTTTTACTAAGAATGCCATGATATAACCACAATTTATGATAATTTTAAAAAAACTTACGACTGTCACTCTGGCTCTCTCGATATATATATATATATATATATAAACTAATAACAGTTTCAACTATGAGGAGTAAAATTTAACACCTAATTTTTTTTCACAGCATACTCTACTGCATTCAGAGGTAAATTAAATTTATAAAAGAATATATGTATACATGCTTGCAACTAAACATTGATACGACAACAATTAAAACATCAGATGCTGGGAATTCCTAGTCTTTCATTTTAACAGATTTAATTGAAAAACTTTTCAATTCTTCTAATTTTCACACAGACTATTTTTTTGTACTCCTTGTAGGAAAATTCTCATATTTAAAACATTCGAGACGATTTAGAAATGATATGTCGAAATACCAACTAACATTTAGAAACTGTAGAAATACAGTAATTCTTCTCTCTTACACATTCAATTATACAGGATGTCACAAAACAACCGCATAAACTCTGCACAGCTAGATTCCTCGTTGGGAGTACATAAAAATTGCCCAAAAAAGCGTTCCTGTACGATCCATAGTTTACGAGAAAAATACGAAAAATAAAATATGACGTCACTGCCAGTGCAAGAAAAAAACACTTTATTTGACATATCAGACATATCTTTCCAGACGATATTGTTATTGACGATATTGTATTGGCATATCTTTCCAGACGATAATGTTTAAAACGTTGTATGTGGTCCCAGGTCAATCTGCATGCAATCCGGCCGCAGAAACATCAGGAACGTTGGTCTCTTAACGTGTGGGCCGGCATACTCAGGAATCGCCAGCTTGGACCATATCTGTTGCCTGAACGGCTCTCGGGACAGTTGTACTTGGTGTTTCTCAATGAGGTCTTAACCGAGTTCCTCGATGACATACCATTAGCGGCAATACAGGGACTTTGGTTCCAGCATGATGGGGCTCCGGAGCATTTTTGTTCTCCTGTACGTGGTTGGCTGGATATGGAATACCCCGGCTGCTGGATCGGATGTAGGGGTCCGGTTCTATGCCCGCCACGTTCGCCAGATCTTACACCGTTGGATTTTTTCCTATGGGGCTATCTTAAGGAACTGGTGTATCAATACGTAGTGACAACACCAGTGGACTTAGTTGTTCGTCTGCATGCTGCTTGTACTTCGGTGGACCCCGCGATGCTGCAACGTGTGATAACAGCCATTCCACGGCGTGCTCAAGCCTGCCTCGACATGCACGGCGGATACTTTGAACATCTGCTTTAAATTGTTCATATACTGCTGTTGATATGTTCAGTAAAGTGTTTTTTCTTGCACCGGTAGCGACGTCATACTTTGTTTTTCGTATTTTTCTGGTAAACTATGGATCGTACAGGAACGCTTCTTTGGGCAGTTTTTATGTACTCCCAATAAGGAAGCTAGCTATGCAGAGTTTATGCGGTCGTTTTGGGACACCCTGTATAAGCTTAATTTCAGCACAAGTCAACAATATTTCAGATAGTAAAAGATCTACTAACACGAATTCAAATTTTAAAAATTATGCTTTCTTATTTGAAACACAAAAGCAAAGCAATGCATTTTTTAAGCTTTACAGAAAACAATGTCATATTTTGAGCAAGACTCACATTTCAAGTATTAAAAGATCTATTAATACAAATTCAGATTCTAAAATTTTGCCTTTCTTATTTGAAACACAAAACCAAAGCATCACATAGTTTTATAGAAACAATGTCGACTAATAAAAAACAGTTACGTGAACTTGTGTAAATTAAATTACAAAAATAACTTAAAATAATTTAACTCATTGCCTCAATAAAAAAGTTCAAGGTACTTACCTGCCTGGTTTTGTAGACTTGAATACACTGGATGATACTTGAAATATGAAGAATCTGTTAATCACAAGATTTTTATGGGCGCGTGTGGCCCGTACACTTTAACACAATTACCGGAAACACTTTGCACTTCACGGCGTATCAATTTTCTGTCACTGATGCTCCCAACCTCTCGTAACCATCCTCCTAAACAGATGAAATTTTTACACTTTCACATTTTAAATATTTTCAGACACGGAGCGGTCCCACTAAATATGATGATCTTTGGACATTGACTATTCCACAGACTTAAAGATCAGCTTTATTCAGTAACCAGGCGTTCTCCTTTACACTGAGTGACGTCCGCAGTCTTCTGCAGTGGATTTCAGGTCTCGCAAACTTAAAGATGAGCTGTATTCAACACAATTTACACTATAATGTGCACATTATGCTTTGAACCTTCAAGAACCAGGTGTTCCTCTTTATCCGGACTGACGTCCGCAACCTGCTTCCGTGGATTTTAGATCCACACCGCTGCCACCAATAATTTTTAACTGTAACGTGCCAAATTTCCGTGATAGAAATATTAGGCCCAGTTGCCTTTTTAAATATTTATTTCGAAACTTAACACAAGTTTTCTTGGTTAAATAAAGTTTAAAAAAAAAGAGTAATTACAGAAAGGGATAGACAGCAACTTTCCCATCGCATGATAGATTTACTCCTCCGGCATTTCTCAGATAAAGGCCCCCTTTTTTTCATTTTCTATTTTCGTTCGAGGGAACTGCGCAAGGGGGCGTGTCCTTAACGAGTTTTTTCTTGATCATTTGCTGGCTATTTTGGCGGACACCGTGGTTTTTTCCCAAGAGAAATAGGATGTTCTCTGATATAAACTTGATGCTTCAGAGACGCGTACTGTAGGTTGGGAACCTCTCTTCTACCGTGACAATAACATGCTCTCTTCTCTTTTCGAGCTCAGTTGCTGTCTTCTCTTTCTTGTGACTTTTTTCTCAACTTTTTTATTGCCTAGACTATCTTCTCTATTCTACTATTGCGTATGCCAGCCTCTGGACTAGTTGAAAAGAAATCTTTACTCCGTTGCTGGAATCGTGGCCTTCTTGTCTGAAGGCATAGGCTCATTCATTTTTTCACCAAATTCAAAATCCTTATCGGAAGCTACCTGCTATATCATTTTAAAGGTCCCTCTCCTTTTGATATTCCTTCCATTTCAGTATATTCAATATGTTTTAATGAAAGTCTGGTAATAGCTTTATCGCTTTCAACCAGATTGTCTGATTAATTATTGTTAAAGGCTCATTGCTATATGTAAAAAAAGCATTAAAGTGCCGCCTAATAGGCGAAAAGCTATAAAGTTATGAGTAATTTTGGAATATGAAAAATCGAGAAACCATAGAAATGTAGAAAAAGAAGATTTGGATAAAAATAATACTGAAAACTGTAATGGCAAAATACAAATAACCATGAAATAAAAGAAATGCATAAAATCGTGATTAAGATATTAAAAGATGGAAGAGGAGAGCAATTATCATAAAAATTCAAAATATAAAGCCAAGTATTTACAACATATACATAAAAGCTGTCGTCGAAACTCGAGCAAAGAGCTCGTATTCGTAACTAGTCTTTTCCTTTCTTTAGACTTTTTTACAATCGTTCAGAGACAATTCCCCCTCTGTTTTTCCCCTTCAAGCTTATTGTGCTGGTTCATGACAGAGAACGTTAATTATTTCCCTTCTTCATTCTTTAGCTGCATTTTTCTCTGAAGATATATAGCACGGTTTCCGTATTACCTCTTGAACTGATGCACACTAGCAGTGTTTGGTTCTCCTGCGTCTGACATTAAAATTACTGGTGAATTTAATTTATTTTTGATCGGAAACGAATTTTAAAATTTTAAACTGGAACATGTTTGATTTATGCTTCGAACAAATAATAGTGAAGACCGTACTTTTAAATACTCTGTATTTAAATTTATCATTTTGCTTTAATATTTAGAAATTGTGTTCCTCTATTTTTATGATGGTACAAATTCGTGGTTAACTCTAAACTGCAGATAGCCTTATCTTAACTTCTGAGTATTTTTCGACTTAAATTCCAGTTCTCGCTGCTGGGAAACAAAGAGTTATGCAAGGAGGAAATAAAATAATGCACAAACAATAATTAATTCTACAGTTTATTATTTCGAGAGTTGAAGCACAAAGCATGAGCGTTTTTAGGGGAACTTCCAGCTCTAGATTTTGTCGTTTATATTATTGAGAATTTCCATTATTATTATTATTATTATTATTATTATTATTATTATTATTTGAAAAGTATATTTAAATCAATTTCTTGCGAGTCCGATTTATTTGAAAGTCTGAATATAAGCAAAACGAATTGGTGCGAATGCTGAGTGTAATTAAATTATGCTCATTTTGCAATAATTCAGTAATTCAGCAATAGCATATGTGGACGATTTTATGTTCTCCAGCCGTCCCCATAAGTTCTTAAGCTGCATAAATCTATTCTTTAGTTACTAGATCTTATAACATAAAAAACGCGTTAATAATGCCGCGTTCAGGCTGCCTTTGCATATGAAGTTGTATTGCTCGAAAGCCGCATTTTTATTGTCTCAGAGACAGTAACAAAAGTTATGCAAGCACAAGTAGGGTAAGAACTTCATTATCGCCCGCATGTTGTTCATGTAATTAAAAGAGGTCATATAGAACAGGCGTAAGCAAATTTCCTTTTTAGTTTACGTTTGCTTTCTGAATTACTTATCTTTCCTGTGTTCGGAAATTCCAAATATAAAATCATTTATAATCAAGTCAAGAGTTTTGAACTATTGCGTATTTTGAGAAAAATGTTCTTCCAAGTAATTGAAATGCATCTGGGGCATTAATATTTCATAATGAACTATTCCTCAAAATAAATTTGGAAGAATAAACTCTTTTCGAGATTCTTATCAGCAATACATAGTCAAATTAAAATATTTTGAAAATTTCACTTTTATTACTGTGTTTGATGTGGTTTCAGATCTTTTGGCTTTTCCTCATTGTTAGCTAATTCATTCAGCGCTGAACAGCATATTATTTTACTGGCATAAAAATGCAGTAAAATATTTTGTGTGCATGACCAGGTTATGATCTAAGAATTTTCTTTGCTTTCATCATCCTTTTAAAGATTTTTATAAAATGTTTTAAATTTCAAACATTGGCACTGTGTATGGCAGTCGAAAAATTTTGGCCGTTGTTCTGGAAGTGGAATATTAGATATCAAAGCTTCTCATAATAATTTACTGTGAAGCATTTGATTGTAAGAATTACAAATAAATATGTACTAGGCAATTTTGGTTCTTATGAAAAGAGTGACATTCAGCTGGTTATTAAAATTTCAAAGTTACAATTGTTTAATTTCCTCATAATACTATTGATTAAATATATGAATTAAGGAAATACAAAAATTAGTGCATAAGGATTTAAGCGTAACAAGCAATCGATATATTTAATAAATTTAAGTGTATTTGTTACATTTTTAAGTTCTTGACCTTCAAGAAGAGGCGATGTTTCTGACTGACAGTATAAGAGAACTAATAATAATGGATAAGCATATCAAGCAATCGAGAGTAAGATTTGTACTCAATTTATAATAGGCACTGACTCACACATACGATGACTTACATATTAATATGAATTTGACGAGCTTTTATAAACATCAAGACTCACATATTCCGATTTGAATCATCAACTGCCAACAAGTTCAGTTTATCAGGCATTGTTGACCTTATTAGTTTCTTGCAAATGGGCAAAATTTGGAAACTTTTCAGGTTCAGTGGAGTTGTTATTTACTTTTCAGGTTCTCTTATACTGTCAGTCAGAAACATCGCCTCTTCTTGAAGGTCAAGAACTTAAAATGTAACAAATACACTTAAATTCATTAAATATATCATATTTAAAATATTTTGTATTACATAACTATTACTTAAGCATCCAAATGAACCAATATTTTTATAATACTTTTATTTACTTTTTCACTATATATTGCAGAAGCCATCTAAGCGCCACACAGGCATTTTGAAGAATACTAGTTGTTTAGTATTATGTCTAATTGGAAGCATGTAAGAAAAGTATAATTACTATGCAATTAACCTATCTTTCCTTGAAATATTATTTTAAAATTACATTTCAGCTTTGATTCACAGT
>KK112364.1:185993-201955 GCA_000611955.2 Stegodyphus mimosarum
ATAGCAGAGCATAGTGTCTTGTCGACGTGTATCATAAAATGAGAATTAATTGAAAGTTTTTTATTTCAAATTTTTGCTGATTGATAAACTGTATTGTTTTTAAAATATTACATCATATGTAGGATGCTACGAGTAAAAGGGTATATCAGTCACGTGTTGATTTTATCTTATAAAATATAAAGTTTTACTTGTTTTGGTAGCATAAATAAGTCCAAACTCTTAATAGCATTTAAGAGCGAATTATCGCTCGTTTGAAAAGAAATACAAAGCCTTAAAAAGGGTTTAAAACAAATCTTTGTACTAACACAAAACTGGAGCATAAATGCACGATTCGTGTTTAAGAATCAGCCAACCACCTGTAATGATGTAACTTAAAGTTACAGTAAACTTCAATTTAAAATTAAAACTAGGAGTAGTAGCCAAAGTCTACACAAATGCTTTAACGTGAAGTTGGCTCAAATTTCTCACCGGCGTAACGATATAAATGTCGGCAACTATAATGCAAAGCCGAAGAATACAATCTTATCTGAGCTAGTTAACATAGTAGCGTGGCCTCGAGAGCAGAAACATGCTCTCTGTTAGAATTTACCAACCGCAATTTAAATACTGAATCTAATTTGCATTTTGGCAAGGAAACGGAAGGGAGAAGTGATAGTAAAGATCTAAATCAAAATAACTGGTTAAATTAACATATTGGAATGTTATAAAGTGATTAAAATGTTTTTTTAAAGTTATTACTTACTGATAAACTTTACTGGTTCTTAAAGCATCACATCACACATACTTTTCCATATGATTGGAAGTGAGAAACACAACACCTCGGAAGCCTTAATGGAAATTCTAAAGAAATCCAACCAGGCTAACTGACAAACTTTTTTTTGACGATTATACACCCAGAGTTGATCCGCAGTAGATGTTACAGTTTGCTTGATAAAATGACTGTTCTTTATTAACTACCACGTAATCTAGAGCAGATAGAGACGGGATTCCTTATTCTGTCTTTGAAATTTTATGTTTTAGAAACTGAATTAATAGTTTGTTGAATTTTCATATTCCGCTAGTATTAATATTAGCAACATAAGTGAGCATTTAAACTTTATTCGGCCTTAATAGATAGCTGGCACTGCATTTTTGGTCTTTAAATCCTTTTCGATATTTTGTTTTAGAATGGGAAGGTGGCTTAAAATAAGGTTCTCTGAAGCGTTCTATTGCAGAATTTAACTCTTCTGCTTCGTATTCAGCAACTAACTCTTTTGCTAAAGATAATGATGGTAATAATGGGAGTGATGCAAATGAAATTGCCTCCAAAATAGTTAAGCCAGTTAATGCTTCTACAAGTAATCTATTCAGAACGGTTACTAAAAAACTTTGGAAGTGTGATGAAGAACGTTATATGGATTTAGGATTCATGAAAAAATGATGGTAATCCTCTGTTGTATATAGCAAATTTCTTCCAAAGAACTCTATGGCTACAGTTAAAATCTGTTTATGGCAAGTTTAAATTTTAAAATGTTGAAATCTGCATTCAAAAGTGTGGCCAACTGTTAAAATTAAAAACGTTTATGGTTCAAACCAAGAAAACGGTGAGTAGAAAAGTAAGTGAAGCTTCTTGCTAGTTAGTTATCAGATAGCTCAACGCAGGGAAGCCTACTCGTTTGAGGAAAATCATATTGAACCTTCAGCTGCAGAGATAGTAAAATGCACGTTAGATTAAAAAAAAAAAATCTGGAAAAGAATTAAACAAAATCCTACTTTCGAATGACACGGGTAGCTCAGCGCATCAGAGATTTGGGAAAAAATACAAACAATGAACTTACTTTTCGATTGAAATACTTCAGATTTTCGTTGCAAATGGGTGATTATACCGATGTAGTTGGACTCGCAGTATTAATTGTCATTGTTAGGTAATCGTTAATATACGTTTCGTGCACATTTAACGATGCTCGTTTCGTGCACCGTTAATGCCTGTAAACACATTATTGAATTATCTTCTGTTATGCAAATCTCTACCAACACGTACTATTGGAGTGGTAATATGCGGTCTCCTAAATTCGTTTCTTGAAGAGAATAAAATACCATGGCGTAACTGCATTGATATCAGTGTTGATGGATCAAAGGCCGTGAGTGGCATAATTAATGGGGTTATACAGCTTTCTAAGAGTACAGCGAAAAGATATTCGAGTAGCCACTGCATAGGCAGGCATCTTCTGAAAAGCAATTGTCTCCCAGTTACAAGATTACTCTTAGTGAGGTTACCACAATCATTAACTTCGTAAAATCTCGGCCGCTACGTAATCGCTTATTTAAAATAGTGCTATGTGAGGATATAAGGTATATATCCCTCATTCTTAGCATGCCTTCGTGGTGTAATGGTCAGCACACTGAGCCGGTATTTCAGAGGTCCGTGGTTCGATCCACGGCGAAGGCGCTGCTAATTTTTCATGTCTCTTGCTACGAAATAACCTAATGTCTCTACACTGGCGCCCGAACTAAAAGGGTTGTGGATGATGATTCTCCACACCCAGGATTTGGCGACTAGGTCCCCTAAAACCCTAGTCGCCCTTTAAAAAGGGGAGTATATAAGGTATATATCCCTCATTCTTAGCATGCCTTCGTGGTGTAATGGTCAGCACACTGAGCCGGTTTTTCAGAGGTCCGTGGTTCGATCCCCGGCGAAGGCGTTGCTCATTTTTCATGTCTCCTGCTTGTAATTAACCTAATGTCTCTACAAGGACATGGCACGTGTATGAAGATCTATTTTTTTACGTACTGAAGACAGATGGTTATCATGGGGAAAGATACAAATTCGTGTTTTTGAGCTAAGGAAAGAGATGAGTGAATATTTCAGAACATAATTTCGAATTAAAAAGTCGATTATTTGATAGAAATTGGTTTCTTAAAATTATCTATATAAACTGCATTTTTGCAAAGATCAATGAACTTAATTTAACCTTTCAGAGCAAGAAAGCAAATTCTCGCTTTCAAGAAAAAGACAGACTTTTGGAAAATTTGTGTGCACTGCAACGACTTTGATTGCTTCCCAACAATAAGAGGCTTTTCAGAAAAGGAAGTGGTTGAAATAAGGAGACATTTACAGGACAGATTTAAGTGAAGATTTTAATCAGTATTTTTCAAACGAACAGCAGATTAAATACAAAAATGAATTTTGGATTAAAAAAAAACTCATTTATTGTCAATGCACGACCAGCAGGGTGGTACGAAGCTTTCATTGAAACGACATCTGACTAATTGTTACAAAAAACATTTTAATTAATGCCATTAGTAAATTTTGGAGAAAAATACAAAAATTTAAAATACAAAAATCCTCAATTGTCATAAGCAGACGTGTTGACACTTTTGCCATTTGCATCTAACTACATGTTAGTGCGAAACGGGCTTTACGGTTTATAAGGGGGGAGGGAGAACCAGAAATAAACTTCATACCGAACGTAACGTAACACTCAACTTGAATTCATGATTTCTAACTTCTAATATTAAGACATTTTCGATAATAAAAAAACAGTACTGCTCGTGTCATTAAAATTGCAATTTAAAAATCATGTTTGAATATGTTATTAAGTTATTTTAAAAACTTTTGGGTTAATTTTGAAATTACTTTTTGAAGAAAATAAGTATTATTTGAAATAATTGCCATTTTTGTTGCAAATAATCCATTTACGGAATGTTACGTTAAAACCATACTATTGCACGCCAGAGGTCGATAAACGTAGACATTGAAAGGAGTTCCACTTATCAAAAAGATTAAGAAACGCTGTTCTACGGGATCAAAGTTTTCAAATAATTTAAGTTATTCTGAACGTTGCGACTGGCTCTTTACAACAGCTATTAAAAGAGACATTCTCTCTATGCTCCCAGGAATCCTAGCAGTGGTAAAGCATATATGCGTATGTTCCGCCGGCTAATACTTTGCACGCGATTAAGCAATAATTTATGTTTCTAGTAAACTGCCTTATAAGGATTTTTTCACGAACTTTTTGAACATCGGGGTAGTAATAAATATTTCAAAAGTACTAATAAAGGTTTACTTTTACTTTCCTTTACTATTTATTAAAATGGATAATTGTAGTGGAACTCAAATTTATGGTAACTGCTGCAATTTTTGCGCAGCTGTAGGGATATTAATAATATATTTACATTGAAATTTTGATTTGCTTTCTTCTTTTATAGTAAAAACTTGGTTCGCGAGATAAATTTCTTCCTGAAGATAGTCTTTCACCAGGAATTAACGTAAAATTAATTAATCCGTTCCTGGATCCCAAATAATTGCTTAGAAAAGAATATTTTGAATATGAGTTTGTAATGAAAAACTGGTGGTATTCATTAAATTTAACACTTACACTATATTAATATGCACACAATTTTTAATGCAATATTAAACATATAAAAGTAGGAAACTTAAACTGGAAAATTGATGGCATAAGTAGAAAATGGTGAAGAAGCCGAAGGAGCCAAATGTTGTTATTTGAAAAGGAAATCCTGCTCCGTAAAAATATCTGATAGTTGCTGTTTTTCTGCCTCTCTCCCTCTTTCCTTTTGTCTTAACCTTTTCTCGCTGAAAATTCGTTCTATGAGATTTGTTTTTGTCTACGTTTTAAAATTTTCCTTAAGCAAAGCATGTTATTATGATCACAATTATTTATTTTCGTGGCTTACTACTTACTGCATTTTCAGGGTGATTATGTTATATGAACCTTTGCATCTTAGTCCATTTAACACAAATTTTGTGGATAAAATAACTAGAATCATCCTACCTTCCGTCTTCTTGTTCTGAAGACATTTTCTCCATTGCATTACCTGTATTTTGGAATATCATTTGTTGTTGGCTTACTTATTTGTTGTTGGCTTACGTATTTCGAGACATCATCGTTGTCACACAAGACATTTTTCGTTTAAAAAATTTGTTCGTGATCCAAGGTTGCAATGCATTTGATACACATAGCGTAGGAGAGGGGAATGTCTGCAGAATGTTTCTTTAGATGCTGATTAAAAACACGTGCATCTTGTTGCACAGTTACTTTTTTCAAAATTTCTCTCATTAAAGTAGAAAATTTTCTGACATCAACATTATAAGGAGAGTTATACATATAGGAAATCGAATCTTTTGTGTGGTCCTTATATGGGTGTGGCATAACGTTAGTAAAATGTTTTCAGTGCTTTACTGAGTTAAATACAAAGAGTTCCATACTTTTATGTACAAAATTCGCTAAGATTTAAGAATTTGAAAATTTTGCTAATAAGATAACTAATATTTTTAATCTCATCATTTACACACTTTAAAATAAATATTAGATCGCATAATACAAAATTATTAATTTCCAAAATGGGAGAATTGAACCTTTATTCGCCGAAGAATTTGGGGGGTTGGGACTGTAAGTGAAAATGATTTCAGTCACACGTATTTCTTTCGAATTTGGTCGAAACTTCAATTAAAAGATTATCCTTTTTTCCACTGTGGATGTTATGTGTTTTTGATTAATGTAAATAAACTTTACTTCTTTTTGAATTAAAAGTATTAAATGTGGGAATTAAGGTGACTGAATCTTCTTGTAAGCTTTTAAGCATTGTAACTGTTTTACATAAATCCTTTCAGCGATATGCTTAATTTTTATGAAAACCATCTTAAAATACCCGAAGGGAATCAAAAAATAATAAAATATCTAACTAAAGGGTGGGGTTATTTTAAATTTTGGATTTAAAGTAAACTGATTCGGAATGATATTAAATCATTGTTCAGTGACTCATTTCCTCAATTTTAGAGATTTCTTGCGCAGATTATATAGTTTGGATTAGATGGCAGCCAAGCACATGAGGGCTATCTGTCTAAAGGAAGGAATGCTTTCGTGTAAGAATTTTTAAAAAGAAATGTTTCGTATCATGTTACACATGGAAAAACCACGAAAACTCCTATGCAGTGAGCCCGTTTGCCGCTGTCTCAGCCCTAGTTGAACTACTAGTGTTCAGGAATTTTACCACTCGGCTTCTGGTGAGTCGCAGATTAATAGGAAGATTCTAGTTCATATAATTTTTTTCTCCCGATTTAGGAATTTTTCGGAAAATTATTTTATCTTATTTGAGAGGTGTTTCTTTAAGAAAATGATGTTAACAACTGAGAGGTTTGTGGCCTAACACAAGCTTTCTTCGGAACATATAGGCTGTGGGATTTAGATTGGATTATTTGAATTTTAGTAAAGTACACTAGTGCTCTCTGCCAGCGGGATGGATGCCTTTGCGGAGGCTACTCTAAGGAAAACTGTTTCATCGCCGAGAATGATGTACATAGCTTACCACAGGGAAATGATAGATAATCGATATTGCATCCGCAAGGGAATGAAAAAAGCATATCAGCCAAGACTTACGCGGCAATTGCACTATTCTTGGTTTTGGGTCAACAATCAACCTTCACTATGTATTGTCCTGGGCGGCTTCAGAACAATATCTACTACGTTTAATCGAAAGAGAAAACAAGAAGAATCTTTTTATCTATTTTTCACAATAGTAAAATAATTCAATAGCATTTAATCTAACAAATGAAAATGTACTTTTTATTACTGTTATATATATATTTAACAGTAACTAAATGTGAAGGGGATAAAAATGGTCATCTTTGGAATATCATTTGAGTTATCAGGTTTCAAATCGCTCCTGAGAATCCACATCCCAGGAAGAACGGTGTAAATACCTGAGTACTCGGACAGTTGGTCCAGCTTCTGTTGAATTCGATTTGAATTTCGAATTGATACGAAAGAAATTTTAATATAAAAAAGATTTATCAATAAGTAACGAAATTGAAGATACAAGCTCATCATAAGATGAGGTGAGCTTGTGACAGGTATAGATGAGATTTCAGATACAGTGAGATATCATTGAGTAAGAGTTCTTCAGTAGAGTTCACTTGAGGAATTCACAAAATCAAAATGATCTTAACACATGATACACAAGCACGTAGAGTAAGTGGGATAATTACAGACAATGTTAATACAGAAGGATATACTAGTATATAGTAACACGCAAAATAAAAAATAATAAATACAAAATGCATAAACATAACATGAAGGCGAGTAATTCACATATTATTACTTAATATGGTCAATGGCCACTTGACGAGCAGTAATAACAATTATAAATTGAATGGCTATTTTCTCTGAGATTTTTATGAAAGTCGCTTCTCAGAATCGCTCTTTCCTTAATTGATAATTCATTCAGGACGGATATAAAAATGTCAGCTAGGGACAGCGGCTTTCAGTGGTCAAAACGTCTGACTCCTCCCCTTTCTTCACATACGCAAATTTTCTAGTTAAAGCTTTTCTTGGTGTTACTTTAGCGATCTCCCTGTTTACATTAGCATTTCGGAATTTCTTACTTACGTTACGATGGCTTACAAGCGTAGCAATGGTGATACTACCCGTGCTTCTAAATTTAAGAAAAGGCGTGATCCATTAGTAAGAAAGCAACATTTTGGAGGATGTATTTTGCATTATTGTATTAACAATACATTGTACGAAGAGATATAGTGTGCAATATATTTTATTACTATTTATTAATATTGATATCGGCTTCATCGAATTTATATATGTTGCAGGGATATACTGTTCTGTGAAGCGTTCGTTGTCATCCTCGGTTTCATATTTCGGTTCATTCTTGGTAGAGTAGCTTCAGAATTGAATCAAGGAACCGATTCACTTTAACGTTGCAGATATTTTACAGTTCACGGAGAGTTCTTATTAGAAGATCTGCCTGTTCTTTCACGAAGTCATTCACTTTAATGAGCGAACAAATGATTGAGCGAACTTTAATGAACGATCGAATGAGCAGCTGTTGCTGGAAGCGCTCCTGAAAAGTTCGATTTCCATTTAAGGGGAGAAAAGAACGTTTATCATTCCAAATTAAACTTGAGTTTAATTTTTATCATTTCTAATGTTTTGAAAATATTTTATTCTAGAATTTTATTGTTGATTCTGTGTATGAAGGGTGTTTGGGGGAATCTCAAAAGTACACTTGAAAGAAATCAATTCCGGGAGTTAGCGTTTGGTTGAGTCAATTATTCCGATCCTACTCCTCATTCGATTCTTTCTATTCTTCTCTCCAACCTCGCTAACCGCTCTTGATTCAACCTTCGTTCCGGATGTTTTTCATCAAAATTATTGCTAGTAAGCTCAGAACCATACCTAGGGCTTTCAGCGCCCGGGGAAAACTGAAGATTTCGCTCTCCTTCTTGTTTGCCAAGAATGAAAAACACTTCATTCTAAAATTTCCTAACATCAAGTTCGCGTCCCCTGGATGCTGCGTGTCCGGTGGCAGATGGGCCCCCCTTGCCTCACCCGAGTTACGCTACGGAGTGAGTGGTGAATTATAAAATGGAACCGATTCATTTTAGAGAACGAACGGTTATAATCCGATCCCATAAAAAAGCTGTTTTGCTCATGTCTAATCTTCCGTATGTCCTAGAACGAATTACCCGTGGATACGGGGGGGGGGGGTAGGAGTACTACTGTATCTTTTCAAATATTAGTCTATATATCTAAGGCAAGTGCCATTTTCCGACAAACGTTTTATGGGAGAAAAATGTCGGTCTAATTCGGTCCAACATGGTGAAAGCACACTTAGGATTCCTCCTTCCAAGTTAAAATGAAATTTCAAGAAGCACTTTTTAATGTAGTAAATAAAGCATAAAAAAAAATCTCCATATATGAAGCTAATATTGCGGATTCGAAAATTAGGATATTCAAAGTACTCGTGAAAATTAAGATTTAATATTACAATTCCATGACAAATTAGCAAATTTTAAGAATATCAAAATATTAAGAAAAGAGCATGGTTCATGCACAGCTTACAAATTCTGAGTAAATGGATTTCATTTTAAAAATCCTTAAAATTGCTTCCAAATTATCTACGACTTTGATATATTTTTACACTATATTTTGGAAAAATAAGTGACTTCAATGTGAAAATTTGTAATGCACATAACTCCCAGTGATTATTTGTGTGGGAGTAATTCCTTTCACGGTTTATTCATGCGATATTCCCAGGAAGATGTAAAAGTTTGGCGTTTAAAGAAGATGACTTTTTGAAAGAAACTCGGTGGTTTATGATGACATTGCATTGTTCAGGCAAAGCAAAATTTTCGTCTGGTTTCATCAACATTATCTATATGATATGTGACAGAAGCAAAGAGATAGAACGTGATATAATACTAATGTGAAAGCAAATATAAAAAATAGTACACATTTTTTTATTTTAAATATCAAGTATGTAATCTAATAGAATTTTATATGAAATAATTAATTTTGACAAGTGCTATTAATTCGAATTTAGCAGCTTTTCCATGAAGAGCATGTACGGGATCGATGAAGAATTAATGTTATTAAAGACCATGAAATTATTGGATTATTAGAGAGTGAAATAACGCAATCGTGAATAAGAAAAGCAAGAAGAAGTTGAAACTTCTTTGCAAGTAATGTCCTAAGAAAAGAAGAATCTGGGAGGATAATTAATTAAGTAATTTGAGATGAAATTATAAACAAAAATAACAAAAGAAATAAAAACAAAACAAGGTAAATTTGCAATGCAAATGAGATAAAAAATAATATATACTAGTGCAATGCAGATGAAATGAAAATTCAAACCGCAGGGTAAAAATAGAAATATAAATTACAGAGTAAGCAAGATCAAAAAAATTATTTTTCGGTTAGCAAGATACTCAGAGCTTCATCAGCCAGGCTTATAGTCAACATTAAAATTCAGTTGTTTAAAAATTTTAAAATGCCATTGCCAGGCTTAAAGTCAGCGCTAAAATTAGCTTGCTTAAAAAATAAAAAATACCTGTTGCGCATCAACAGATGAAAGACGAGAATGCTGCAGTAACAGGCTGGAAGGGGCGGTGTGATTAAGGGGTGGAGCTTCCTTGTGACATCACGTTTAGACGCATTTCGCCTCTCAGCCACTTTCGTATCTGGTAGCAAATGACGTCATGAATAAAACGTTTGATTGGCTGCCTTCCTGCCTTATTGCCTCAGTTATTCTTTATTTGCCGTTAGTGCGTCATACGGTCGTTGCAGCATCAGCATCGAAGGTACTTTGAGGTGCGAAGAATTTCATCGTCTTCGAACGGAAGTAAGTATAAGAAATAAGCTTTGTCTTTAGAATATTTCTTCTTGTGTTTTTCGGAGTTTCAGTTTAGCATAGGTAAAAAGGGAAATGATTTCGTCTCTTTTTTTTCTCTGCTTGATAATTTTTTTTCAGTTAATCATAAAAGGATCTTTCCATTATAAGACAACACACGCCAAACTGGTTTTTCTATAGAAAGATATATGTGCCAACATTGCCAGTTGGCCATTATTAAGTACAATATGTTATACTTATCCGTTATTGCAGCGTCATTGGTTACCGTTAATAAAATGCTTTTAAAGTGTGTAATTCTATTTATTCTTTGGCTTTTGAAATAAAAAAAAAAACGAAGAGATATTTTTCTTATCTGTAAGCCGAAACGAGCTTCTGACGAAAGTGGGTTTTCTTTTTGGAAGTATGAAGTGTGCATGTACTTTCCTAAAGAGTGTGCATGTATTTTTTTTTTTTTTTCAGGGTGCATGTACTTTTCTAGAGAAAAAGGTTTGGCGCGTGTTGTTCTATACGGGAAAAGATCCCGATAAAAAAGCTATCTGTTACCAGTAATGATCCGAAACGCGAGAGTACTTTTTTTGCTGGTCGGCTTTTTTTTTTATGGGTTTTTTTTTTTTTTTTTTTAATTTCATGTTAGAAGTTCTTTACTTATCAGCCTAAGAAGTGAATAATTTAGATAGCTATTTTATGGATGTCTACTAAAAGGATTCCGTAACTAGTGTTATTTTATACCAAAAGCGCGACTTGTGACAAGTGTTATTTTAGACCCAAAGTGTGGTATATGAAATAGGTTTTTAATGCACTATCATATGTTGACGTAAATATTTCGAATTCTGCTGCTGCTGTAGATTATCTGTCTACATCCAAAGTAATACCGAATGAAGTAATGATATTTTATATTAATGTACAGCCTGCAATCATCTTTTTATAACTAACTTTAAAATTATATAAAAAAAAACTTAATTCTTATAATTAATAATTATTAAGTTTCGTTTTGTAATTTTATATTATTGTTTTAATGTTTAACGTTAATTACTCAAACGGTAATTTACAGGGTGGTCATAAAGAAACTTTGCCGACATCTGCACTCCTAGTGTCCGTTCCGGTTAACCGATCGAGATGAGACTGCAAATTCGGAGGTATGCGCTCGGGATTCTGTGAACGGCAACACAGGGGCGCTCACGTTTACGGTTATACTTACAGAAACTCGAAAATGTCGAATGGCAACGC
The DNA here is from genome assembly GCA_000611955.2 of Stegodyphus mimosarum. Taxonomy (NCBI): domain Eukaryota; kingdom Metazoa; phylum Arthropoda; class Arachnida; order Araneae; family Eresidae; genus Stegodyphus; species Stegodyphus mimosarum. The sequence continues at coordinate 197,361 of KK112364.1, forward strand.
CAATTTTTTCCGGTCGCAAAATGTTCAGCGCATGCGAAAACCCTAAATAGCGTTGGAACGGTACCAATATGCCCAAAAACTGGCGTGTTATGCGTACACAAAAAATAGTTGTGAAAACCGGCCAATGAAACACGATCTGGGCGCACGCAGAAAATTTGCGTATGACAGAGACATCCACACCAGAACCGGGACCTTCGTCTTGGGGAAGCCTTTCGAAGTTGTATTATCCAGGTCCTGGAGGACCCCTCAATGACGGCGCAGACCCCACGATCCCTGCCCGGCTTTATACGTCGCGATTAACGGCAAGGACGAGAAACATAGATTACTAGATCAAAGATTATAATGCTGGACACCTTTGCCTCGAGGCACCACTCCCTCGGCATCAGAAGAACACTTGGTGCCTTGCCTCACTTCGTCAGTCCCCGTCACTGGGACCGGGAGGGCCAAACCCCCACCGAGAAAGCCCATTATCTACGTACTATATAGCTCCACCACAGCAAGAGGAACAGACACGACAGTACCAGTACGGTCCCTGCCAAGCCTGAACCAACCTGAGAATAAACTCGGGCTCTAGTCCTGTGAAGACAACTTATTTGCCCCCGTGGTTGAGACTGTCTAAGTACAGATCCTAGCCAGTACTTCCCAGGAATTCTCCTGAGTCAACCCCCGGGGGGACGTATGACAGAGACAAGACGACGATCACTGATGACAACACATATCGGACAAAAGAATGTCTTTATTTAGATCAAACATTTTCCACATGGGTGCCATCACAGGCAAGTATGCATTGCATCGGGAGACTGTGGACAATACCTCTGAACGCAACATGGCATGAGGGATGTTTGCAATCTCACGCGGTATAGAATCCTTTAAATCCGACAAAGTTTGCGGATTGCACAGGTAAACTCTGGATTTGAGATATCGCCAAAACCAGAAATCCATAGGCGTCAGATCGGGGGATCGCGGAGGCCACGGAAAAGGATAATGGTGTGAGATGATGCGATCACCAAAATGCTGTTCCCCTTTAACAAACCTCGCTATATGTGGAGGCGCACCACCTTGCATCCAAATGATGTCATTGAGTGCATCCCGCCTACGCAATTTTGGTTGTAGCGTTTATCCCATTTTGGTCATAGAGTTTTATCAATTCACCACGAAATTTCCCAGGAAGAGTAATTTCGTCGCCATGTGTCGCCAGTTCCCGAATGACGACTTCGCGTACCCGCCTGGCATTTTATCGGTTTCTTAAGCTTAATATCTGGCGATCGGAGTTCTGTGATTAATATCTTGCCTCTGTTATGTGCACATTTTCTGCGTGCTCACAAATCGTGTTTCGTTGGCCGGTTTTCACAACTATTTTTTATGTATGCATAACACGCCCGTTTTTGGACATATCGAACCGTTCCAACGCTATTTAGGGTTTTCGCATGCGCTGAACATTTTGCGACCGCAAATGTTGGCGTTGCCGTTCTATATTTTCGAGTTTCTGTGACTATAACCGTAACCGTGAGCGCCCCTGTGTTGCCATTTACAGACTCTCGAGCGCATACCTCCGAATGACTATATTTGCAATCTCATCTCGATCGGTTAACCGGAACGGACACTAGAAGTGCAGATGTTGACAAAGTTTCTTTATGACCACCCTGTGTTTTTAACAGCTTTGTTATTTTTTCGTTAGAAGTGCTTTACTTTAAAAAAAAAAGTCAAGAAAGAAAGACAGGCAAAAGGAGGAGGACGAAACATATGCGGATGCTTTTAAAGTTGAAATTCTTTTATGAGTTGAGCTTTAATTTGATTGTAGATATTCTCTGTAAAGATTTATTTATATCAGCTGGCAACAGTAGCTATTATATCATTTAAGAAGGAAAGCTAAGTAGTTGTATATGTATATATGAACAAGAGGATAATAATTAAATCCAAAGGTGGTGGTTAACATGCTAAAAGGACGAACGCAAATAAAAAATCTTTAAAAAAAACTCAAATAATATAAAAATAATAATATGCAACAGCAAATATTTGCAAATTTTTTGGCCTTTTTCAGGGAGTGGCCGAAAAATTTTCAGCAGAGCCACTTTTCTGAAGTATATCTGGATAATTATCAAAACAAATCCGTAAAATAATTCCGAACTGAAAACTAGAAACAAATTTAAATTAATTTAATACAAAAATTGTATAAATAATACGAAAATAAGCGTAATGAAATTCAAATTTTTCGAAAACTTCTTAATTAATCACCAGGATATAACCTGCTATGACATGACTCTAAATAAATAATATTATATAAAAATTAATGCTGTATATAATTAAATAATATAAAATAAGAACATTCCAAATTATGAACTAGAGAAACAACTGGGTAAATTAAAATGATCTGGTAGATTAATATTCAGTTAATTAATTTTAAACCTAACAAATGGCATAACTGCGAAATGACTATTGCAAAACAAACATGAATCAGTTTTAAAGTCAAAGCTTTTTGTTTTGTTCCAATGGCGGGCTGTAGCTGTTTATAGGTTTTGGCTATTACTAAGGCCGAAAGTGGTGTTCTCTTTATTGTGGAGGCAGCTAAAGGTGGGCCACCGTTGCCTCCAATGAGGGGACGAACAAATTACATCCATGCCTTGTCTGGGATTCGAGCTCGTGCGCTTCGTTACGGCAGTCAGATTCATTAACCACTTTCCCGTCTGGGCGGCAAATCAAAACTTAAGGAAATGAAATTATTCAAGAAGGCAGTTCACCAAATATAAAAGCAATAAAAGATCATTTAAGATAATTTTTGCATAAGTAAAAGATCTTCAAATTCGGGAAATAAAGGAAAAACCATATAAGGCAGTAAATCTAAATTCGTAAAATAATTCGAAAGGCCATTTGCCCAATTTTTTGGAAAAGTAATTAATTAAATAACAGAAGAATTAAATAAGTAAGAAACTGAGAGAAATATGAAAAAGAAAATGATGAACTTGTATGAAATACTTTTCCTAAAATCATTGAAACGGTATCCACCAAGATGAAATTAGCCCAGATATGATAGTATAAAACAGGATTTGATAGAATGAAACGAATTGATTTATCCGCAAAAAGGAAATAGGTACAAGTGCAAACGCAGTGATCAAAATTAACTACGGAACTTAAATAATTTTGTTGTAAAAAATTAGATATGTATTATATTTAATAATTTTTATTTATTTAAAAGCAATTTAAAGTAAGAAAAATTGATGGCAAGGAAATTTAATGGTTAGAAGAATTAATGGTGGGTAAAGGCAAAAACTGAATTTTTAATGATAATATTATAGAATTTTAAAAAAGCGGTATTTAATGGGAAGTAGAAAAAGTAGTGAAAGCGAAAACGTTTAGGAATAGTAAAAAATCATCACTTATTTGGAGTTTAGCGTATAGATATCAAGTAGTCTAAGATCATTTAATACTAGTATAACTATTTTCGAAAACTGTTAGCCCGCTAGCGGCCGAGCGGTAAAGTCGCTGAACACTGGTAGTTGGTTCGGGGCTCGAATCTCGGCGAATGAGCCGCCTGCGTGGGCGTTTTCCCTTAGAAAGTCCTCCCATCCATCTTTTTAGGCAGAGAGTTCTTGTTTACTTTGCCGTATTCAAATAAACCAAATTAAATCAACCAAGACTGTTAACTCAATGGCTTTCTTTGACTATTTTACGTATGACTAAAACCGTTGTATAGCTTTACAAATCTACTTTATGACCTGCGAATGTTGAAATTGCCAAGCAATTATATTATTCGAAATATTACGTATAAACTGATAATGATGTACTTCAGTAACTTTTTCTATTCTAGAAAAGTAAATATATATGAAATATATGTTTCATTTAAACAGAATCGATTGTATATGTTAACATCAAAACTATAACTCATCAAAAGTGTAACTACTCTGTCAAAGGGAACCAGGGAGCCCTGAACAGCAGTTTTCATCTTGTAGAGGCAGTGCTCATCTTGTACAGACATTAGGTTTTTTTTTTAAAAAAAAAGCAGAAGAGATGAACAATGAGCAATGCTCTCACCGGGACTCGAACCACGGTCTGGCCATTACACCACGAAGGCGTTCTAAGAAGACGGGACAAATATACTCCACCTTTTAAAGGGCGACTGGGGATTAGGTTATCCAATCGCCAGATCCTGGTGGTGGAGAATCATCATCCACCACCTTTTTTCAGTTCAGGCGTTTCAGTTCAGTTCAGGGTATTTTTTTAAAGCAGGAGAGATGAGAAATGAGCAATCCCTTCTCCGAAACTTCAACCACGGAGAGAGAAATACCTTATAATCTACATAAGTAATGCATGGGGTCATTACCCACTTACTTAATGTAAATATTGGGGAGGGGGCTTCTACACTTATGCTTAGTCTTCGACCCGTGTCTCTAATTTAAATCCAACTATAAACAATTTTATGAATTTCTGATGGATAAAAATTACAAAACTATTTTGTTGTTGTGACTAATCTCGATTGCCTAATATCAGAGCAAGCCCAAAAAATTCATCGTGATAAAGAGGCAAGACTGCGCTTGTCGTTGCCTTTGGCACCATACAGGTGACAGAACGACTTTGATCAGTTCTGCCCCCCCCCCCCG
>KK112364.1:202014-258275 GCA_000611955.2 Stegodyphus mimosarum
TCTTGCCCTACCATCAACCTCTCGAGAGGATTGCGGTTCGCCGCATATTTTGAGTTCCCCCATGCAGCGCAAACGTTATACATTTATAAATAAATATCCATGCCTTCTCCGGGACTCGAAACCGGGCTCTTAAGTACAGCAGTACAGAGTCACTAACTACTATCCCGGTTAAGCGGCAGATAATTTGTTACATTGATTATTTTCATTTTTAAATTTCGTATTTGGTATTAATTCAACTGATTAGCAACAATTTAACCCAAAACTCTACGGCCCTCTTCTTAATCATAAAAAGGCGATTGCGCGAAATGCGATCTATCAGAAACATAAAAAAGACAATTCATACACTCCCCCAAAATCTGACCTTGGTAAAAGGGAAGGGCCTTCAAGTACCTTTCAACGCCTGGGCCTTCGTTGCTTACATTTTACATTACAGAGTTACTGTAGTTAAGGGTTGTAATGTAACAACTTCATTGAGGTCCTCTTAAATTTCTTTTAATATTTTCCCTGAGCATAAGTTTGCAGTATACGTAAATTTCGATCCTTGAGTTGTTTAAAGAAGTCTGTGAAAGGGTTCTGATGTCTAACTAAACCTAATTAAATGGTGAATAACTTTTTTCGAATAGGTGCTTATACAGAATTTGCAACAACTTCAGCTTTCTTAGCTGGTAATGCAGCTGCTTTCTTAGGAGGATATCATCGAGAGCAGTGAAAGCCTGAGTTTAAGCACGTCAGTGGAATTCATTTGTAAAAATTAATTTTAATTTTATGAAACAATATGCCACCGTTCATATTGATTTTGACCTAACGAAAAAACATTGATAACAGATAACCATTTAAACGGCATTGTTGCTATTCGCAGAAAAAAAGAAAAAGAAAAGAAAAAAGGACAAGGGAGAGAAATTAACATTGCTAAAATTATGGAAATAAGTGGTATATCATTTTAGAATGAATATCTATACTATTTGGCCAAAACTATCCGGATACTTCCCTAAAGAAGTGGATCTGGTAATAACGTAATTTGATGCGAAATCGAAACCTATAAAAGTGTTGTTAAGGATTTGTCATAGCTATGCATTTGTGAGACAATGAGTAAGTTAAAGGAGATTAGTGACTTTGATCGTGACAGTATAGTGGGATGCCACCTTTGTGGGAAATCAGTTCGTGAACTTTTGGACATTCTGTAGAAGCTAATATCTACTGTGAATGATGTAGTTGTGAAGTGAAAACGTCGAACCAGTGAAACTGCAAAAAAACGAAGTGGTAGGCCGAAAAAAAATTAGAGAACGCAGCCGTAGAACTGCCGTAGAACGCAGCCGACCATCCTGAATGCCAGCATATACTTCATCTGTGATGGACGTCTGGAAGTTAATTCCAATGGCCACCTATCAAAAACTGTCTAGACGTGTACTCCCTAGACAAAGTCTGTGAAAAGTCTACCTAGACGTGTGCAGGCTGTCATCGATGCAAAAGGGGACTAACATCATATTAATATATGCCTCAGGGCTCTCCGAGTCCGTACCACTGGTTGTCCGGATGCTTTTGGCCAGATACTGTATGTTATAATATTCTTTAAAAATTATTTTTTTTCTATTCTTAGATAATTTCTAAGATGTACTAGCACTTAACAGGTATAGAGGATCATATCAGCTACAAAATTAAGTAAAATTCTGTTTTAGGTTGGCGTTAATTTAGGAAAAATTCTGTATCTTTTTCTCGATGTTTTGGTATAGGTCTGTCTTCTTTGAGGAGTCAAAACCAATCGTTTATATATATTACGTAGTAAACTTAATTGAATACGTCAGACAAGTTAATACGTATGTGGCAGGTAAATAGTAAAAGCTTTTTACTTATTATCAAGTAGTTTATTGTAGTTGTTTATTTTTCGAATATCAAAGTGATTTAATATACGAATTAGCAAAAGTTCTTTAAAAGAATATCTAACGCATCTAGTATTATGTAAAACGCTCTGATCTACTGACAGAGTCTCTGATATAAAATTCGTGATAAAGGAGAAAATTAGGATAAATGTTTTATAGCCTGTGACATTATGGGTTGGAATTTCAAATAATATATTTGTTACTTGAAAACATGGAAAAATTATACTTAATGAAATATAATTTCATAAAGTGCATTCATATAATAACAATACAAAACAAATTTAGCTTAAATAATTTTAGACGTTTATCTACATTTAATGTAAAGTGTGAGAACGGGTTAATGCTTAGAATTATACTACAGCAGAAACATATAAAAGATAATTTTAAAATGCTTGGCAAAAGAGTAAAGCAGTTAGAGGCGACAGAAATAAACAAATTTGTAATAGAATGTGGTCGAAATAATGCTTCGAGATGATACAAATGCTTAAATCGTCATTCCTCGAGCGAATTCCGTGCAGTATAACAAAAATGTTATTATATTGCTTTCTCATTACAGTAAAGCGTATGATTAAGTTTCTAGCTTTTAACGTCTAGTTTTCGTGGCTAGGGTAAACTGCTACTAAACCTACTTGAAAGTCTGTTAGCCAAAATTGGAAGATGAATACTACAGCAGAAGAATGATGTAAAAGACCCTTTTATTGGAATCACTTATTTACAGACTGCACTATTAGTAAAAATAATATAAACCTCACAAGCTTATTGTGTCTTATTGCGTTCTCACATCTAGCTACATGCCATTTTGAAGAAAATTTTTCGAGAAACTAGTTTCTCCCACCATCGATATAAACGAAAGGGTTCCTAACCGAAACAGTTATGATGGAGGCTATGTCCCGGCAACGTTCCGACTACATTTTGAGCCGCTGGCGAAAATACTTGCTTGCAGCTCTGCCTTGCACAAGGTTTTCTGCGTAAAACAACCAATCAAGTATCCCGAAAAATTTCTTTCGGCGCACAGTCACGGATTGCTTGTACGTCTGATAACGGTTTTAGGTTTTAGTGGCTATCAAATCAGTATTTCTCCCCCAAGTTAAGCGTTTGTGGAGGATGGTGGAATCAATTTAGCAATCTCACCACTGAGATGTACCAAAGTATACACAGGGGACGGTCGAATTGCACGCACATTAGAGGAGAAGCTCTTAAAGACAGCACTCAACTTTGAGAATGGAATTTTTCTTCATTTATTTTTATTTTTATTTTAGGTGTTTCCAGAATTCTTACGAATTAGTAAAATTAATGCACATCAAATAATATAGGAAATTATTCGAAAGCAATCAAGAGAAAATCGGTTATATCTGAAATTATTCTCTCTTTAAATGGCCACTTTCTATTATTATATAGCATTATTCTTCACTGTTCAGTATTGTGTTTAGTTAGCTTTTCAAATACGGTAACGTATTGCTGTTAACTATGTACCTAGAATAGTTTGAAGGTTTAAAAAATCCCTTAAATATATTTAAAAAGTAAAGGAAAGAAACGAAATAATGGTAATAACGCAAGTGGATGAAATTCCCGTAATGCATTCTTGAAGTGAATTCTGGATGTTTTTAAGCTTTCTCATTAACCATGTAATATTAAGGATTACGAATAATAGTGCAATTTCAGTTTTTCATTTTAACTCAAGGTAACAGCGTTTCCTTAAATGAAACAAATGACTTAAAGTGAGTAATGTTTTCGCTCGTTAGCCTTTCATTTCACACTGCGCAAAATTTTACAGAAAAGCTTTCTTCTCCTTTCACTGCATAAAATCAAGTATAATTAATCTTTCTCGTCGTCCTGATATTATAAGACCTTTTTTTTTTTACTTTAAATATTGCATTGTAAAATATTTAAAGAATGAGATCACCTAGGTTTTAATCTGCCGCCCAACCGGAATAGTGTTTAGTGACTATGATTGCCGTACCGAAGGGCCCGGCTTCGAATTCCGGAGAAGACATAGATGTTTATAAATGTATAGTGCCTGTAAGGCATGGAGGCCTCAAAATATGCGGAGAGCCAAAAGTTCTGTCTACTTCGAACCCGTCCCCTCTGGGTGCTGTTCTTCGAAATTGAGGGAGGAACTCAGGAAAATCGTACTGTCTGTCACCTGCATGGTGTACAAGGCTCTTGCCGACAACAGGCGCTATCTCATCTCCTTGCCGCGATGAATTTCCTAAGCTTGCTCTGGTATCAGAAAAAAGAGATCAGTCACTACAACGACAATAACATCTTATTCTAATCCAGTAATCCGAAAATCATATTGAGAAGTTGATAGTAGGGATGGAGGAATGCGAGACTTTCAGATTCCGTCTCTAGGGATACTTTTCATCTATCGTGAGAGCTGTGGTGGAGAATCCTCCTATACTCATATTTATCTGAATATTTTAATGCTAATTTACAGTCTTTCAAATTCGCGCTTTTGATTTAAAACAAATCATAACTTTCTTATTCAAACTTCATCCCAGTTGAGGGGATCAGTTTCACTAAATTGTGTAGTGAACCCTCTTATTTAAGAACGTCTAAATTACGAGCTACATTATTTTGCTAACTATCACTTTGGTCTCGATGCATTCCTTGCCTAACGCCTTTTCAGAAAATCATCATACTGCATTGATTAGTCTTCAGTATTGCTTATGTCACTCAAGAAACTAAGTCTTAACTAAAAGCAGTTTTTTAGATGAGCGTAGCAATGTGTATATTACGGAGATTTGTAGCTGTAATGAATCAGTTTTTATTATGTGCATTAATCTCTGCATAATGTGGTTTATTCTCTAGTCTTAAAAATGCCTAGTAACTTGTATCCTGGAAACTTTTGAAAATATTGATAAGTTGAAACATTGTTGAAAAGACGACTTATTAATTTTGTTTAAAATTTATTTGAAAATGTACTTCGCTTTTTAGTGCTTTTGACCAAAACACGTAATCCCTACAAATCTGATATTTTTGTTTATGTCAAGAAAAAATAAAATTCTAATTTTAAGCACAGTTGAAGGAAGTTATTATAAACTACTTACGATCCTAGATAGCAATTTTGTAGGATATTTCTAAAGGAGAAAAACATTATGCGTGTTTGAAATAACAGAAATTAATAGCGCAAAAAGTAAAAGTACTAAATTTAAAATTTTACAGCTGTTCCTAACTGTCTTTCAATTTCCTTCAGTACTTGTAATTAAACATTTATCTTCTCTATATTCTTAAAATAAGTAGTGCAAACGAAATTCTCTATATTAGTAGAATTACAAAATATGTTTTCGTGAGGCAATAATACACACAACTTTCATTCAGAATACTACAGACATTGCCACTTAGAAGACATTGCCACGAAGGATATCATCAGAATAATTTAAACATACTTATCCAAAAAGAGCTTGATATTTTATTCGGATCAATGCACTAAAATATAAAATTGAACAATTTTTAATTTTTCACAAAAGTTTGAATTTAAATACATTTTATTTCCCTTGACACAAACTAGAGTAACAAAAACGGCGAAAATTAATATCTGTAGGAGAAGATTACGACATATGGGTATCCCGACACAGGTTTAGAATTCGACATAGATTCTCTTCTCTTACGACAGATGGGTTATCCCACCCCCCGTATTTGGAGCTCGCTATGCCACTGGTGTAACCAGTCTCGCAGCTTTGTAAGTACGTAAAATGTGTAAGCAGCGGGAATGCTTATGCTGTGTTCGATGAGATTTTGATTTGACTTTCATTTGATTCTGAAACGGTCATAATGTTTATGTAGGCTTAAAGTCAGATTCCTTAATTTCATCAGGAATGATTTGGTTACGAAATTCTCGAAGATCGTCGAAGGTGAATTCCTGATCATGCGATGTCAGGAATTCTGCTGGCTTTTCACCAACAGCTTCTACGTCAGATAATCTTCCCATAATGAAGACTTCATGCATTAAAAGATACATTACCTAACTTGCACATAAGCCTCTTTTCCTGCAATTTCGTTCAAACAACACCTTATCAGACAAAGCCAGACTTTCGCATTCTTTTTCCTTAAGTATGACTTGTGTTGCAGAAAACAGCAATTTAATTTAAACTTAAATCGAGGTTTATAATGATTAGTTATTTAAATTTTTTATATTACATCACGTGTATGGTAATTTAAAACCAAAAAAGCAGAATGCGTTAATCATAAATAAGGAATAAAAAGCAAATAATTCTGTTTTTGTGACTTCCATCATAGCAATGCAAATTCAATAGCAGGTAGACTGTCGGGGTAGTAGAAAATACAAACGCCTTGACAGCATGCTGCATTGATGATGACCCTTAAATTTTAAAAAAAGGCGTGGCGAATGTTTACAGTTGTAACTTTTATTAAAAAGAAAAATGCGTGTTTAATATCCAGTTCTCACCAAACTAAGTACGCAATTTAAGCTCAATTTACTTTTAAGCTTTAGATTTAAAGCTTAGTTTGATTTCTTTATGTTGTTTTTCACGTTTGTTCGCGGGAAAATGTACGTCATTAACAGCTCATTTTCAAGTCTTGTTAGAAATAGTGTTTGTTCAAATGATATAAGCCAAGACGACGTTAGGTCAAGGGTGTAATGTACCAAATGATGTTAAACATTTAACTTTTCATTTTCTCAGTGATGATACTTCACGATTATTTGAGTTTCTTTAGAATATATATCATTCGATTTTTCAATTTGCACTGAAGTTTCATGAAGCAATCCATACTTACTATTTTCTCAGGAAACATTTTTTCCTGCTCAGAAAAATCTGACGTTCATAGTTTTAGAGGAATTTAAATATGCTTTTTTTCTCTTTAATAGATGGGAAGAAAGTCAAGATTGAAAGCGATTAAAAGGTAATAATTTTTAATACTTCACATAAGCAATTTCATGTGTGTATATCTGATAATTATTCAAAATATGAATATTATATTAATGCGAAGCTTGTGCAAAAAAGTGGGGACAAATATGAATCTGATTAAAATCAACTAATCATCATATCATGTAGCGAATAGGTGAAATCCTATGAGAAAGGCTGTTCCTTTCTATTTAATTAGCTGTTGAACACGGTTTTATTTATAAATAATGAAAGTAGCTATCGTACCTCTTCTCGTTATGGTAAAAGACAAATTTGTCTTTCTCTTTCAGCGATCAAGCGGAAAGAGTAGACTAAGCATTGTTCTATCTATTGAACAACTTGTCTCATTAATGTTACATAATTACTCCATAGGAAATACACGATAAATTTTTTAGCAGAAATCATAGACTAAAATCCTTTTAGGCGCTGAAAAGTTTCAATAGAATGCAAGCAAATGTGCGATAGAATTTTCAGTGTAGAATTTTTCTGAATGGCGTAAAATGTATATTTAAATTCGAATTTTTTTCCAGCTCTTCAAGGATCTTAGCGGTGCACCAGTACTTCGCAGTAAATCAGTTGGGAAGCATTGGCTTAAGTGGGGGAAGACACGTAGAATCTAATTTTTTAACACTTCGTTTTTAATTGCTTATAAAATTCATTTAATATTTAAAGAATGTATTTTTTAATGTTCTAAATCTAAACTGGAGCCCTAAAAGTCCTTTTGGAGTCATTAAAGAGATGCACTCCGAAACGAAAGCTGGGAAACAGGAATCTATAACATGCCCGGGGCCCATACCAACGATGAATGCTATCCTGGACTCCTCGCCATGATAAAATTCCATGGACTTATTCTGACGCTGTCATCAAATAAGTGAAATAAGTTGCAAAAGCTACAAATTGTTATTGCTTTCAGATTTGCATATAATAATTATGAAAGCATGTTTAATGAGTCAAACTTATTAATAAATTAGCTCATGAAATCTTTTGAAATATCTTTTAAGGTTCCCCAGCTTTATACCTTTTCTTTGGGGATGGGCTTCTTCCTTTTTCTTTTCTCGTCTGAAAACAAATGCCTGTCTGCTCTTGACAAACTCATTTCTTCGAGAAATTGCTTACCTTTTCTTAGTAATAATGGTTATGCAATAGGCTTACCTTCAGACTCTTTTGTACGAATCATTTATACAATATGCTATACAGGCAGTCAAGCTTAAGTTTGTTTAATGCTTGTCCAATATCAGCAGATTCAGATAGGAAATTTTAGTTTCCTTTCCACTTTTTGATATCATAATGAGTAAAAGATATAGCACAAAAATTCCTCCATTATAATATTTCTATTCTAACCTTTTTTACAGTAGATTAATAATATTCAATTTTTGCTGAATCGTTAAGTCACAGATTTCTTTTTTATTCCCTTATCGTCACTATTTTAAATGAATTTTAAAAAAAGAAAGCAAACAATGTTAAAACGCAAAGTTTTAAACATTGGACTTACTGAAAATGGCAAAAAGACGGGAAACAAATGCCTTTTCTAATGCTGCCAAATGCTAGTCTGTCGCTTTAAAATAGAAACTTCAAGGTTATTATCCGCCTCCCTGTTTGACTGGTAACCATAGATACAACAGCTGCGGGGGAAAAAGGCGACTCGCTTAATTTTTCCCCCACTTCATTTCCGTTTAGCGTGTTTCATTGAAAGCTCGCGAGTGAAGGTTGATTTGAAGTGCAGTCTCAGATGATGTGGAAAAAATAAATGCTGCTCGATTGATGACGATACGAGTTACTATAGCGAAACGGCGGTGGCAGTAGCAGTGAAGGGCGCGATTTAAAGTAGCATACTATAGTAGTCACTCTTACGGCACAAGCTGTATTATCATTAGGTGAACCGAACCATTAGTTGCCTTATTTTCAGAGTTTTACTGCTTGCAAATGAAATCAAAATTCCCGAGTTTTAAGATTTTTCCCAACACGCTTACGCAGACTGTTTTATTTTCTCTGTGCTGCGTGAGAAACGTCAAAAGGGAATGCAAAGACTTGATTCAACGGCGGCTTGCATACGTTACCAGTTCTTACATGGTTATGATTTTTTTTTTTTCGTCTGCATCTTGTGACACGTTACAAATGTCATTTTCGAATTTTTCTTCTCCATAAATTTGCATGACCTGAAAACCGTATTTTCACTTCCGTGGGGAACTGTAAAAAAGTTACTATAGAACAAGTACGCCAAGAGTTTGATTACTGACTTCAGATTTTTCATGTAATTAATGGAAGTCCGGGAAATCACTAGTAAGCAATTCTCCCTTTACCCTTTTCTTTCATTTGATATATTAGTTGTCCTTCTTATTTTTGTAAATTCCTTTAAAAATCACGTAAAATCAAGTCAATAATTTTCTCAAGTCTTTTCTTCCCCCTCCCCAGAGACGTATACTTTTTCTCATAACTGAAATGACTGTGGTAGTAAATTGTTTATAATGAATTATTTATGAAAACATAATTGTTTTTTAATATAAATTTGTAAGAATAAATTCTTTTTGAGAAGTTTTGGAGTAATAAATATTCAAATTAAAAACGCTTGAAAATTTAATTTTGATACTTATATACAAATTTTAATGTAAAATTTATAAATAAAATTTCGTCAAAAAGTCTCTGAAAATTTTTCAATGTGCAAGGTGTCTACACTGGCTACCAATAAGTATTTGGACACCTGTGATAGAAAAAAAAAACTAACTTTATTCAAAATCAATAGTTGGTAGAGCCTCCACGAGAGGTAATTACAGCGTGGACCCTCCGGGGCATACTTTCCACAAGTCTTTGTATGACAGCTAGTGGTATTTTCTTCCACTCGGCTTGGAGAAGACATAGAAGTTCCTTCACCGATTTTGCACGAGTAGTGCACCCCTGAATTCGGCGATGCAACTCGTCCCAGAGGTTCTCGATAGGGTTCAGGTCTGGACTCTGGGCAGGCCAGTCCATTCGATGAACTCCATTGGCACCATACCAAGCCTTGGTTAACGTCTAAACATGACAACTGGCATTGTCGTCCTGAAAATAACAGGGGTCCAACCCGTAAAACTGCCACAACGTGTTAAGCACATTGTCATCCAAAATAGTGCAGTAGGCATCGGAGTTGAGTTTACCATGAATAGGGACCAAGGGTCCCAGCCCATACCAGGAGAAACATCCCTAGACCATAATTCCACCTCCGCCGAACTTGACTGTTGGCACAATGCATTCTGGCAGGAGACGTTCTCCAGGTAGATGCCAGACCCAGACCCTGCCATCCGAACGGTAAAGGGTGAACCTTGATTCGTCACTCCAAAGAACCCGTTTCCACTGATCTACGGTCCAATTTCGATGTGCTTTGCACCACATTAACCGAGCAGCGTGGTTGGACTTTGTGATCAAAGGCTTATGGGCAGCAGCACGACCATGAAAACCAAGCAGATGTGCTTCCTTACGGATGGTATTCATTGAAACAATACTCCCGGATGCCTGTTGAAACTCCTCGTGGATGAGGGCCATCGGTTGGGTGCGGTTCTTCCGAATTTCTCTGGACAGCACTCGTCGGTCTCTATCTCCCAGTTTCGTTGGTCTGCCGACTCGGGGCACATTCCGACAATCACCGCTCACCTTCCACTTCTTAATCACATAGGCCACTGTCGATTTTGGGTACTTCAGATCGCTAGATATGTCCCTTAAGGATCGGCCACATTTGTGATACCCGATAATTATACCTTTCTCGAAATCAGAGAACTCCGAACTGCGAGGCATCTTGCATGCGACTGAAGCCGATGCTGTTTCCTACACGATATATACCGGCGGAGTCCGTGACGTACCTTAGGACCGCAGATATCGTCATTTGCATAGGTGTCCAAATACTTATTGGTAGTCAGTGTATAATTAAAGAACACTGTTTCTAAGCTGCCCACAAGTGAAATCACTGATCAAAAAATTGTGAAATTTTGTAGCGGACTTTATGAAGGGATGAGAATGTCTTTTAGCGAAAACAAAATTAGTTACAAATAGCGTCACCACATATTAATAAATTATACATTTATCACACTTTTGCAATAGTTCTACAATTTTACAAATTTGCTTACAAAAAACTATGTTCCACATGATGGCAATCATTTTCAACTACCAGCTGAAATTGCAAGACATGTTCCACAATTGACCGAAGTGTGCGTTGGGAAATGTTCAGCACGTGGCGTGAAATGCTGGCTTTAAAATCAGCTGAAGGTCTTGAATTGTCACGACTTACTTTCTACATAGGTCAGTCAGAAAGTTAGGTTAGATTAGGTTAGGTATAAGTGTAGGGGGCCACCTATTATTTACGCTGGGTAAGTAGGTATAGGCCCCTTACGCTAGCTATCCAGATTAGCAAAGCCTTCCTGGGACCCACGGTGCCGTTTTGGTGTAGAGGTGCTTCTGTTGTAAGCAACATCACAAGCTCTGCCACTACTGGCGGCGTCTCTGTCTTATGCCAATGCCTACTTTGGCTGCTATTTTATGTTCATCATACCTAGTCGTTCATTGTTTGTAGATTCAATCTATGTGATTAATTTGGTTGTTGTTGAGCACATTGAATTTTTGGAATAATTCAATTACTCATATAAGTTCGTTGACTAGCTGGTGTGTTTAAGTGCTTCTTACCATTTACATGCCGATTTGAACTATTTTGAAATGTTTTCATTATTTGCTGTGTCAGCTAAGGATTCGAACATTAATCATTGGAGGTTATTCTTTAATGAATGAGTTGGAGGATCGCTCTGTGTTGCACAGTTCTAGACCCTTTGATGCCAGAGTGTTCATTATTTGGGATATGCGCTTCCTAATATGGTTATGATTGAGTGCGCATCTGAGATACGGATTCACATCTTGGTCTAGTCTTGGTATTGTTAGGTGCAGATTTGCTGTTATGGTATATGTGAATAGGTAATGTTTTGGATCTCCCCTCTGCCCACATACGCAAAGATCTGAAAGTGAGAAATTCCTCTATTAGAAGTATGTGGGGAAAGGGCCGTGGCCTGAGATCAGACATGTTATTTGTCTACTTATGACGTTTGGGGTAGAGCATATTTTTGGATACAGGTTGTATGTGCGCCTGCTCTGTTCAGCGGAGTCCCACCAGTTCTGCCATGTTTTTTCAAAAGCAATTTTGAGTTGCATCTTGAGGTGGGAGTCTGGCCGTGGAATGGATAGTTTCGTTGCATTGAGGCCCCTAGCTGCTTCTTTTGCTAGGGCATCCACTTCCTCGTTGCCCTTGTTGCCGATATGAGCTTTAATCCGTGATATTATGAAATGCTGTTTGGTTGTGTTAGAGGCAGTACTGAGGGTTTCCTGGATTATTCGGGATCTATCGTTGGGGAGGCTATTGCGTGCATGACGGATAAGCTATCTGTAAAAAGATGGCAAGTTTTAAAGGAATGGCGTATACTGTATTTGATGGCTTCTAATATTGCGATTGCTTCTGTTTGGAAGACACTGTTTTCTACGTTTAGTTGAAATTTCTGCTCTTCTGTCAAATGATTACCTAAGTATACATTTAGCGCTCATCCTTTTCCGCAGTCCAGGCCAGAACCATCTGTGTAGATTTGAGGGAATTTGTTCATGAATAGCTCTTTGTTGATGCAGAGAGTTATATTGTTCTTCACTGCAGGATGTCGCTCATACGGGTGTGAGGAAGTGGAGTAGCATTGTGCTTTGAATTCTGTTCCATTGTGGGTGCAATTCTTTCTTAAGTGTAATACAGTTGATTTTATATACTCTTTTTCTGCTGCTATGAAGAGAGGGGAAATTTTAGCAATCTGACACAATGCGGCATTCGATGTTGTCCTATATCCTCTGGTGTAGTTGAGGAGAAAAGGCCTTTCAATTGTTTGTAGTTTTTTCAGTTTACGGGAGGACATTGGGTTTGCCCAAATTGCTGCTCCATAGAGAGCTATTTTTTCGATAACAGAGAAATAAATCACCTTTTGTATTCTTGTGTTAATGCCCCAGCCAATTCCTTGCATTCATCGTAAGTTTGTTGCTATTTTAGATATTTTGTTTTTTACGTAATCTAGATGGTCCCCAAAGTTTAGTTTGTTATCTATGATAATGCCTAGATATTTAATAGATTTGGAAATTTTGATCTTTTTATTTTCGATATGAAATTTTGGGAGTCTGGAGATTTTCTGTGATGGCTTGTTGAAGATTGCTGCTTGTGACTTTTCGTGAGATATGATTAGTTTTTGCTGCTTACATAATTTATTAAAAATATTTAGTGTGATATTTACATTATTCTCAAGCACGTCTCGTGTTTTACCATTAACAACAAAGGCCGCATCGTCAGCGAAGGCGATGCATGTTGTGTGTGACGGCCATTTGTGTTGGATAATTTTATCGAAAGCCAGATTCCAGAAGTCCACGCTGAGGCAGGAGCCTTGCGGACAGCCTCTTTCTTGATTCTTTTCGATTAGTCTGTTATTGGACAAAATAATACTTTTTCTATCTGTAAAGTAGCTTTGAATGGTTTGGTAGATATTTTTCGGGCATTTGATTTCTCTGAGTGTGCCTAAGACCTCAGGCCACCACAGAGAATCAAATGCCTTTTTAAGATCTAGGCAGAGAAACGCTGAGTGCAAGTTCTGAGATTTATTGCTGGATATTTGCTCTATTACTGTACTTATAGCGTGAATGGTACTTCTGTTCGGGGTGAACCCAAATTGGAATTGACTTCCACAGTTTTCTTTCTTAATGTGATGCCTTAAGCGATTTGCCAGAGCTCTCTCAAAGACTTTGCCTAGAGAAGGTAAGTCAGAAAGTTAGTTGCACCCCTTCTTAATAATTTTCTGTCAAAGGCTACTTTAATGAAACTCTCTGGCAACACATTTAGCTGTACCGTGCGACGGGGCGGCTTTCACGAGGCAATTTTAGTTTGTAGGATAATAAGTCGTAACCATGTCTCGACAGCTGCAAGTGACGTCCAAATTGGAAATGCGTGTAGTGATTCATTTTTTGTAGGCGAAAACGTGTAACTGCTGTGAAATTTATCGGTAGTTATATGAAGTTTATGGTGAAAATGCAATGTCAGGTAAAGCTATCGAGAAGTGGCGCGACATGTTTGAGGACGGACGTGCAGATATTGACGACGCTGAGCGCGAAGGAAGACCATCAACTGCCACCAATTCTGAAATTGCTATTCGCATGAATGAATAAATTCTTGCAAAGTTACGCATAAAAATAGACGAAATTTCTCATGAATTGGATATTTCTCAGAGATGTGTGCATAAAATTATTGCTAATCAGCTTCAATTTCATAAGGCATGCGCTCGATGGGTTCATCGTCTACTGACGGAGAATATAAAGGGAAGCGTTTTGAAGGTGCGTTGAAATTTCTTCAACGTTACCAAAAAGAAGGAAAGGAGATTTTGGACAAAATTCTGACAGGAGATGAGTCTTGGACTCACCACTTCTCACCTGAAACAAAACGCAGCTCCCTCGAGTGGAAACATTTCACTTTCCCGACTCGAAAAATGTGGCGAACTGTTCTATCTGCGGGAAAGGGGATGCTGACGCTGTTTTTTGACTGAGAAGGCTTGGTGTATACAGCGTTTATGCCGAAGGGTGCCACAATTAATGCATCTTTTTATTGTGAAACATTAAATCTATTGCGACAATCACTTAAAAATCGACGGCCACGTAACCCGTTGAAAGGCATTGTACTCCTGCATGACAATGCAAGATCGCATGCAGCAAAACAAACGTGCGACCTGCTGTAAACGTTTAGGTGGGAAACGTTTGATCACTCTCCTTATAGCCCAGACCTTGCACTGTGTGACTTCTATGCTTTTGGTCCCATGAAAGCAAAACTTTCGAACCACAACGATACCACTCGGATGACGAGATGAAAGTTGTAACCCTAGAATGGTTATAGGGCGTTGGACGGGATTTCTTTGCAGAAGGCATCGAAAAACGTGTACCACGCCTCAATGAATGCTTAAATAACAGAGATAATTACGTTGAAAAGTAGATTTTGAATGGAACTTTAAGATACAAATAAGGTTATTATAAAATTTCTATTCTGTTTTGTTTTCTTAAGCAGTGCAACTAACTTTTTGACTGACCGTCGTAGGTTTTATAACAGCTGTTACATGAAGTAGACAAAGGTTTACATTTTTGTTCTAGGTTTTCAAAGTAGTTCGCTCTCTGGTGACGCTATTTGTAATTAATTGTTTTTTCTCTGAAAGCCATTCTCATCCCTTAAGTCCGCCACAAAATTTCACGATTTTCTGATCACTGGTTTCGCTTGTAGGCAACTTTGAATTAGAGTTCTTTAATTATAGACACCATGTATAACAATGAATCTGTATTGGATTAGTGACTGTGTAGGTAAACACAAATATTCTGAAGAAGGCATGGGAGATCCACTTAATCTTTTGAAAATGTTGAAAGATTAACTTTAATTTTATGTTGAAGTAAATTTATCGCTTGTGCTAATTCAAACGATGCTTTACAGATCTTCAAAAAAAGAAAAACCCAAAGTTTCTAAAGAGTCTGCTACCAAGAAAGTAAGTTATAATTTAATGCTTTTCGTTAAAGATTTGTTCATATAATTAATGTTTTAATCTCTGATTATCTTTAAGAGTTTTTAAATCTCATATAAACATATTTCAAGTGATTAAGACAAATTCATCTCGTAACACGCACTAATAATTTCTTTACAGGCGGAAACTCTTACTCCTCCCGAGGAAACTCCTCCTGCGGAGATGATAAATTACAATGTAATACTACTTATGACAGATTTGTTCTTTTACTAATGCTTTAATTTTTGATTATCTTTAATAGTTTTTAAAAGTTATAAGAGCCTGCAAACGGTTTAGTGGTTAGGAGCTGCGGTACCGAATGACCCGGGTTCGAATCCCGGAGAAGGCATTGATGTTTGTAAATGTACACTGGTGTGCAAAAATTAAGGACGAGACGGTTTTTTCAATATAACTTTGTACAAAAGCTTTCCAAATCAACACATTTAATACCGTAAGATCCCCAATACGTAAGGACATGAGTAATGTAAGCAACACTTACTAAAAGAGAAATCAGAGGGATAAAAAGAAGCTTTATTGAAAAAGTAGCATGGAGCGCAATGCGACTGAAGACCAAAACATCCCTGTGATGGGTGTCCAGCAAGAAACATCCGGTCTTTAATAGGGGATATGATCTCCCCTGACTGCTAGGCAGGTTTCACATCATTTGTGCATGCTGGATATGTGGTTGTTAATGAGCTGTTGAGACACTGCTGCTCGTTCCTCTTGTAGCACCAATCGCAGTTTCGGAATCGTTACTGGCGATAAGTTACGTGCTGCCACGGGTCTCCCTAGTAAGTTCCGTACATGCTTGACGGGATTTAGATCCAGAGACCTTGCCGACCAATCCATGTGTTCAATATCTTCACTCTCCAACAGCTCTTCGACAGTAACTGTGCGATGAGGTGGAGCGTTGTCGTCCATGAAGAGGAACTGAGGACCCATAGCCCTTGTGAAAAGACGCATGTAAGGAAGAAGAACCTCGTTACAATAGCAGTCCCAGGTGACGAACCTCCTTGGGAGATATGAAGGTCGGTCCGGCTACCAAGCATTATGTCTGCTCGAACGAGAACTCCGCGACCTCCAAAACAGTCCCTTTTGATGATGTTGAAGGGGTTATTGCGTGTTCCCCGCTCTGTCCAGATGTGTATGTGTCTAGAATCGCAACTCAGACTAAATCTGCTCTCATCTGTAAAGAGTACTCGTCCCCATTCATTGTCTCTCCACTTCCGGTGTTCCCGGGACCACAGAGAACGCCTTCTCCGATGTGCAGGCGTTAGAGGTACACACCGTACATGGCGTCGTGCAAACAGATCATCATCGTGCAGTCTTCTGGCCACGGTAAAACGCGATATCGGTCGTCCAGTCGCCTGTGTCGTGTGTCTAGCGATTTCTCCCGCTGTCTGCCGCCTGTTTCTTCTGGCCTGTAAGGCAATATACCGGTCATCTGCGGGTGTGGTTCCTCGTGGACGACCACTACTAAACCCCCGGATAGCTGTTCCTGTAGTTTGAAATTGTCTCCAAAGTCGTGAAACTATGCTGTGAGCAATTCCGAACTGTGCAGCCACACTTGTCACACTGCGGCCTTCCTCCAACTTCCCAATGATTCGACCTTGGGTAAAAGCATCCAGATGCCGTTTAACAGATTGATTATTCGCCATTTCTCGCTGAGGCAGCAACTCGGTGTGATTTTAACTGCTATACGGCGTGCAATCCCTTTGCCAGAATTACTGATCTTACACCGACAACATACTTTATACTACTCAGACACTCCCCATTACGTCTACCTGCATATCTGCGCATGTGCTCCCGTACATCACCTTACTTAATCTCCTGATTGGTCTTTCTGTCCGATTTGCCTCTCCGTTCAGCTGATATGCTAATTTTTCGACTTCGTCCTTAATTTTTGCACACCAGTGTATAGTGTCCGTGAGGAATGGGAGCACTCTAAATATGCTGCGAGCCGAAAATCCTCTCGAGAGGCTGTTGGTAAGGAAAGAGCTGTGGGAGACCCTCGGACCCTTCTCCGCGGGGGGCTCTCCATTAAAAATTGGAGGGGGGCAGCGGAATTGAGCGATGTACAACTTAAACTTAAGGGTGTTACCAACGGCAGGCCCAATCTTGCACTCCTTGCCTTGATGAATTTCGTGTCTTTTTCTGATGTTACTGTCAGAACAGTAAGATGAGTCACAACAACAACACAAATATAAGAATAGCAATTAGGAGTTTCAGTATCTAACCCACTTCAATAGAGGGTTTATAGAAAAAAGGGCAAAAACTGCTCATGCACAAAACATTGCGATGGATACGAAAATAAATTAATTTGTTTTATAAATTGTACTTATATATTACACTGTCAAAGTAAATTAATTGTTTTTTTATAGATTGTACTTATATATTACACTCATGGATACTTTGGTCGTTGTAACCTGTTAGCTGAATTTTCTGAATAATAGGAATTAAAACCTGGGATGTGTTTTTCATCGTTATTTGCAAAGTTGAACTTTTATTAAAATCTTAACGTAAATAGTAGCCGTTTGAAGCGCTATGTAAGCAAATTCGAAGTTTTATGAAGATATTAAACAATAGTTTTAAAATCATTTTACAAACGTGGAATCGGAGCAAGTAAATGATCCTGACAGTTCACGATACGTCTTTTCAAACTACGCTTGAAAAAACTTAGAAAGTAATTTGGCTTCTCGTCTCAGCATTAAAATTTCAATTTCATTTGTTTCATTTTCGAAGATTTTTATAGAAATTTCCCCTAAAGTAAATACTTCTGAAGATAATATCTGCAAGCTTGTAAATGACTATTCATATATAGGATACGGCAGGATTGATAGCATATTTATAAAGTCATACCATAAAGGAGTTACCTTTTTTCCTACTTATTATTCTTAATGTCAAACAGGAATTATAAAAATGCCATTTATTAATCAAAAGATTGACTATGACCAGATTATAATCTCTCTTAAATAACGGTCCCGTTCCCCCGCATGTTCTTCTGAGCGTCGCTGAAAAATATCTATTTCTCGTCGTAATACGTTGCTAAGGATATTGATGATGGTTCGGTTTAACGCCAAGCCTCAGGGGCTAATTGAGGATGCCTTCGTGGAATATCTTTTTAAGGAAAAGTGTCTCGTATGCATGTTAAAAGCGGGGAAAACCACGAAAACGCCCATGCCGCCAGCCCATTTGCCGCGGTTCGAGACCCGAACAAAACTACCAGTGTTCAGCGACTTTAACGCTCGTCCGGGATAGCGTAATGGCAAACCGCACATTGAGTTGATCAATGTTAACGAATTTCGCTTACTGCGCATGCTCAATAAGGTACCGTTGGCGTGAGAGAAGATACTGGAAAATAAAAATAAACAACCCTACGCTGTTCGTCTGTACTGCAATACTATGAACACTTTTTTTGTGCTTATTGCACTTGCTTCTGTTTCATTTCATTTTGGTTTATTTTGTTCATAAACATTACATTTAATATCAGTTATTTGTAATAATTTTTTTGGCTTTAATTCAGTAATTTAAACTAGATACATTCCTCAAGTTGTTAAAGCATTTATGAATGGAACGCATGGTAAATAATCGATTGCTTTTATTCCTCAGAAGAACAATCAATAAATAAAATCATGTAATGTTTCCCGTTTTGTAATCCTTCTTAAACGAAAATTTGGGAAGTTTACAATATTTACACCTAAGTAATGAAGCAACGTACAACCTAACAAGTTTTAAAGCCCCGAACTGTTTACGTCCAGATAACAGAACATCAACCATATACCGTATTTATCGCCTTTTAAAATTGCGCCAAAGTCGTAATGGCGCCAAATTTTCTTCTGGGCATGCGCAGTGTGCGTAATTTGTTTAACATTGTTCAACTGAATGTGCGGTCTGCCACTACGCGTCCGGATATTGGTCGGCCTGGATATTGATGATAGCAATTCTCATACGGCCTTTCAATTCCAATAAGGTACTCAACAAACTGGGAAACTTCTTGCTTTAGGCACCTACGTAAGAAACTATAGAGTCATTATTTTTTAAATAAGTCTCAATACAGACATTACGATGTTCAGCTTTCCAGCTTTTTGTATTGAATTAAAAAACAAAATAGCAGCTTATACCCCCTCCTTCCCCAAAAAAGAGCGCCTCATCATCTGGTACCCACGTGATGCCTATTGTGATCGAGCCATATGATGGCTAAACACTGGTAGTTCAACCCTGGTTTAAATCTCGGCGAACCTGGAAATTTCGCGGCTTTTCCCGTATGTAAAGTGAATGTGAGCCAGCTGCCCTCAGGAAGACTGCTCAAAGGCATACCCTCCGTTAGGAAGAATGCCTTCGCATAGTTCGCCATAATTCAAATAATGATATATTGTACTATGCCTAAAATGCTGAGAACACTATTATTTACCTTTTGCTCTTAATTTTTTATTATATGTATATCCATTGCTGATTAGCATATTGATTGTCTTCCTCTTAACAATTAAGGAAAGATTAGACATTTTCTAGTTAAAATACAATAGAAATGTATTATATAGTTTATATGCAGATAAAAATTTCGTTCAAAATTGAAATTTACTTTCGATAACTAGCTGAAGTGTAATCACAGTTTTTAGGTAACATTGTTGTTCTGGAGACTTGAAAAAGGAATTTTTGTGTGTACGAGTATCATGTAAAACTAAGTTTTGTTTAGTGAAGATAATGAATCTTATTAAGTTTGAATTTTCCATAGTTACAGATCAAATATGATTACTGATTCTAGTTTTCATGAATTGGGCAATTTAAAATTCATGTAATTTTTATGTTAATTATTTTTTACATTGTTAAGAAAATATTGATACAAAGGGGAAAAATTGCCTTTAATATACAAATTAATTTTATCTTAAAAAGGTTTGAATGGAAAATATAAATATTGCTTCTGAAAGCCAATTTATGTTGATGACGAAATCTTTTCTTTAGAAGTATTGTAGCAACACAGAATGAACTGTTTTGTGTTTTACTGATATAGGCCATTAACCCAGAGATTTGAGTAACGTGACGTATGCCATATTACGAAATAAAATGCACATTTTTCGTAATCAGAATTTTATTTAACCTTTACAAGATATATCATTAGGAGCTTCATGGATAAATTTAATTCTTTTAACGCTATTGGCGCAATCCAAACTGAGAAACAAACAAAACTGAGAACTGTTTACAAACTGAGAAACCTCTGCTGGTCGCAAATAACATTATTATAGAATCTGTTGAAGTTTCTGGAAATCTTTCCTAAATACCATTTTGATGGACAAAAAGGATGAATAAATTTGACTCGATGTTGGCTACAATCAGGAATGAAAGGCATATATATTTATCCAAAATTCATCCTATCATAGCTGTCGTATATCAAAGCAAAACTGTCTGTAAATTCTTCTCTTTCAGTAATGACTGTATGAGTTAGTCATTCAACTATAGGGTGAAATTTTTACCATTGAATAATTTTGGCACCATTTTCAGTATTCATTGGTAATTTCAGTAATGTCTTGATCTATGTCTTGACGCAAGGTGTCGTCCTTTCGGTCTACGGGTCAGTGATACAAGTTTAAATCATGCAAAATTTCGCTTTGTCATTTTTCCTTCACTGTTCACGATAATATCATTCTGTAGTTAATGAAATTCAAGTCTTCTTTCAATACTTTTCCTACTTAAGAAATTTTTATTTTATTTTCAAAATTGCTTTTTTGGTTGCATGAGGCAAAATGACAGCAGTTCTTGCCTTTTAACGTGCTAAAGATATGTTTGCATATTTTCGGTATAAACTAAACAGAAAGGTACTTTGACAGCATTATTTGGGATTTTTTCTTAAGTTTTTGCAGTTTCGCTTATAGATTTAACTAAATCACTTTGCAAAAGATCTGAAGACTAATGAAACTCTGAATCAGGTTAACTGCAAGACAGTGTTATTTTTTTAAATTAAAATACTGGAAGATTCAAAAGTAACAGAAAAATTAAATTTCAATAATTCGAAAGATATAGAGAGTAGCGCAAGGCAGTTTTGACAGAAATAAACAGAAAACCATGGATTTTTTTTTAATAATGAAAAACTTTATTGCCAGCCTAGTTACATTTTTACTTTTTGTTAAAGATGTACAGAGTACAGAAGCTTGCCAACGTTATTGGCCACACTGAAAGAAATTATTCGCCATCATGTGACCGAAATTATACCTGAATCCTCTTAGATACTGTTTAGAGTGCCATGCCGTGTCTGACGGTCGTTCTTGTGAATAAGGGTCTTCTCACTAAACATTCGCAATCCTGGCTGAGTTGCGAACTGTGCTACACCACTGTGTGGAGTTTGGGCACAATTGGAAGCGAAACCTGTCAAAGAAACCTTTAACTATTTTCACAATAAAATCTTTCATTATTTTTTTAAAAAAGAAAAAAAATCTATTTTATAGAAAAACACTTTCGATGCATTTTTGTAGAGATCGCATTATGCTGCTGTATATATTTTTGAATTGCTGAATTTTTACTTTTTCTGTTACTTTTGGATCACGTTGTAAGTTTTACGTCTGTTGAATATTGGTTTATATTAAATATAGAGTTGCATAAACGAGCATTTTCAGACTTTTGTTTGAAAGCAATAACTGAAGGCTTTTTTTGATCTGCAAATAATATGAAATTTTGGACACATGTTAAAAGATTTGAATAGCTATATACGTTGCCAGCACTTCTTCAAAACATTTGTTACGCAAGCCCGTTTGGAGGTTGAAATGATGCTGATGACAAACATTTTCTTTCTTCTCCCCCCCCCAAATTCTTGCCGCTGAGCTGTATAATAGCGCTACCAAAGACAAAATCCAGCTCACAGCATATCCAAAACTTGAGTTTACACTGTTATGCCGAATATTATAGATTTCAGGTAAATAATCATGTTTTATATAATGGGAATAATAGGTGTTGCGTTTTATACCAGACACTCTATAATTAAACCTTTTCTTATAATTCCCAGTAATATATGGACTACTAAGTTGGAATCTTCATTATATCCTCAATTTATACGCGAGAATTTTAAAAGCCGTTCGAGCAGACATAATGCTTGGTAGCCGGACCGACCTTCATATCTCCCAAGGAGGTTCGTCACCTGGGACTGCTATTGTAACGAGGTTCTTCTTCCTTACATGCGTCTTTTCACAAGGGCTATGGGTCCTCAGTTCCTCTTCATGGACGACAACGCTCCACCTCATCGCACAGTTACTGTCGAAGAGCTGTTGGAGAGTGAAAAGACATTACACACATGGATTGGTCGGCAAGGTCTCTGGATCTAAATCCCGTCAAGCATGTACGGAACTTACTAGGGAGACACGTCGCAGCACGTAACTTATCGCCAGTAACGATTCCGAAACTGCGATTGGTGCTACAAGAGGAACGAGCAGCAGTGTCTCAACAGCTCATTAACAACCACATATCCAGCATGCACAAATCATGTGAAACCTGCCTAGCAGTCAGGGAAGATCATATCCCCTATTAAAGACCGGGTGTTTCTTGCTGGACACCCATCACAGGGATGTTTTGGCCTTCAGTCGCATTGCGCTCCATGCTACTTTTTCAATAAAGCTTCTTTTTATTCCTCTGATTTCTCTTTTAGTAAGTGTTGCTTACATTACTCATGTCCTTACGTATGGGGATCTTACGGTATTACATGTGTTGATTTGGAAAGCTTTTGTACAAAGTTATATTGAAAAAACCGTTCTGTCCTTAATTTTTGCACACCAGTGAATGAATAGGTATTGATTTCACTATTGTATAAATTTGAAACGAAAAGTTGAATATTCTATAGGAATAGTGTAGGTCAACTACAAGATGGTTGAATTAAATAGGAAAACGACTGTTCTGAAATAAAAGCAGGAAGGAAATATTGATTATAATCCGAAGAAACAATGTATCACATAACAACTCGAGGAATCGCAGCAAACCATGACAGCAGAACTTGTTCTAACACGATTTTAACGTTCTAAATACCTGAATAGAAGTCAGGACCGTGGCTAGATATCTTGCTGCCTGGTGTAATCTCTGGCAGTTTTAAATTATGCTATCTGGGGCGTGCAAAGATTCTGAAAGTTTTCGCGCTTATGAACTTTGCCTCAGCGTCTCTGAACTCAGTGCCTCCCCTAAATTCTAAATTCTTGCCATCCCTAAATTTTGCAGCTGGTGGCTTCTCTAAATTCTAAAAATTTTGCCGCTTCTACAATCTGCTGCCCGAAGAGACCGCGTAGAAGGAGTAGAGAGCCCAATCTGCTTTATCTAAAATAAAACGTGAAAAGGGGCTTTTCCGGGTAATCTTCAATTGTGACAAAAAGAGGTAAGGGATCATTATTGCGAGGACCATTCCTAATCCTCAACTTGCAAAGAGGAAATAGAAATGGTAAACAGATGGCGAGATCAATACTAGGGAATGTCATCGCAGGCTGGTGGAAGTAAGTTTCCCTTCCATTATTTAGAAGGCAAAGAGAATGGTCATTGGTCATATTCTGGATTTGCCTACTACGTAAGTTCTTATCTTTAATCCGCCAAAGAGGATTGGGGTAGCTGAAATCAACTAGAAGGAGGAAGCTTACAGGAACTGCTTAATGAAATCAACAAATCCTGCTATTCGATACGCTCACTGGGCGGCAAATACAGAGACCACACGCAAATCAGCTTTTGTGTATGGGTTAGCATAGCAACAGACTGGACGCGTGTCGCCAGAGAAAGAATACTTGAAAGATAATCAAGCGAAGTTAGAAGACTTACCCCACCAGCATGATCACTGGAAACAATTGTCTTCCCTTTTTGGTAGATGAATACCCCGAAGCTTAATCTGTTTTTCAGCTTTCACAAGTTTCGCAAATAGTTTGAAGATACTCGGGAAGTTTCTTAGGTCGCAAAGCAAACAGAATGATGGTTATCCATGAGGGTTTTCGTCTGTTCAAGATTTTCTATGAAACCACGATCTGACGGTAGTTAAATTATGTATGCTTGTTATGCTAGCGGAGCTTTCTTGGTTTGCGGTATAGCAGCTGTTTTGAAATATCTATTCCCGCTTCCATTTCTAAATCCAGATCTTCCAAACACATGCTCTGTAACGAGTTTCTGTTCCTCGGACAAGTTTTCGGAGCTTTTCCTATTTTCTCTTTTTGTTTTCATATCTGTATGCTCATTCTTCTGAGTTATTGTTTCTTTGTTGGTAATCGGATAATTGCTGTAGGTGGCTGTGCTTCTTGGGGGCAGATAACTGTTTGAGTGGAAACTGATTTTGCGGATTTGCGGTAGCAGCAAAGGATATATTTTGCCGTGGATGAGTCTCAGAGATCAGCCCTCTAGCTTCAGCATATGTAATGCTTTTCGTAACTTTCAATAACTTTCACTTCTTTTTCGGATTTTACTTGCGCAGAAATGAGAGAAAACTGTGCGCCTCCCCCTTGCACTTATATACAGTCGCGCAGCTGTGCAGGTATCACATTCATGGCCCTCCACAAAGCAGTGCTCATTTGTAGGTCCTCCGCAGCATAAAGTCTTTGAGGAGTAGTCTGAGTATAAAGTCTGAGAGAGCTGGAAACATCGCATGCGGCTGAGGATGTTGATCTTCAGACCACTGAAGATACCCAGCCTATGCACTTGTGAGGAGATCAGGCGAACTGAAAATCAAGATCATGTGTTTTAATCGATCAACTGAACTTCATTATGCGTCTTGATCAGACTTTCTGATCCGAAAACTCAGAGATGAGTTCTTCCTTCGAAGCGGAAAGGAAATCGAAATGTGAGATCCTTTCCCGACACAAGTTTGTGGGGTTTTATTTATTTAATTCCAAAGTTCAGACTTAGAACCCCAAGAATTCTAACAAGCGAATAATCGCTAAACTTAAAATAACTTACTTAAGAAAACTTAAAATAACTGTTAATAAACTTAGGATAAACCTTACAAGTTTAAGATTTTAACGATAAGTTTAAGGTACTTACCTCAAAATACCCAAGTGTGTTTAAGTCGAGGATTGCATACTGACTAGAAAAACAATTTCAGTTAACAGGTCGCCTGAGTGGAAGCGCTTGATATTTTTTGGCTCGTCTGCGTATAATTGAATATGTTTTTGTATGAAAAAATGCGACCATTTTTGAAGTTCTGCAATTGTATTGTTGATGACAAAAAACGAAGTAAAGACTCTTTATCACTGTTGGCATATGCACACGTTTTTATCTTTTTTTATTGAATTCGTCACAGATATACGAGGTCCATTTGAAGAGCCCATATTTGAAAAGAAAAGAGATATGGACGGGGACCTCATCTACCAAGAGACTATCAAGGAGACGCAGATTCCTGATCCAGCAGGGTCTATACGTGATCTGAAGGGCCACAGTCTTCTGCAAGGCTTATCTCCAAGTCACTGACATTAAGAATTAGCGACCAGTCCATTGACACTAGCAGAGACAGTTAAGTGCCTCTCATTTCAGTCTGAAGCATAGACCAAAGCAGCGTGTTGGGAACAGTACTTCGCTCTTCAACTATCAGGATCCCCCTTTCCAGTCTTATGGGTTTCCTCGTTCGGCAGACCCACAGACAATTTTCTCTTCATGAAAAGCTAAAAAACAAAGGGATGCAACATCATCTCACTTTGAGGCCCAACCTCTGAAAAAGGAAACCATAAGGGAGCAAATCATGGATGTCTATTCCTACCTCCATGTAGGTAACAGATAAGAGGAGGGGAAAAGAAAAGAGGAAAGAACGCTGGGGTTCACAGTAGTAACTCTTGTTTCAGCCAGATGGTAATTCTCTGAAGGGCTAGGGTACCTCGGGATTGTCACACCCGCATTCACAAAAACTGAGCCCCTCAGATCGTATGCAGTAATTATTATT
The DNA here is from genome assembly GCA_000611955.2 of Stegodyphus mimosarum. Lineage (NCBI taxonomy): Eukaryota > Metazoa > Arthropoda > Arachnida > Araneae > Eresidae > Stegodyphus > Stegodyphus mimosarum. The sequence goes on from KK112364.1 coordinate 228,188, forward strand.
CAACATGTGATATATTATTTTGCCTCTTCAATACCTGTAACTGGGCAACGGCCATTCACATTTACCTTTTCCTGCACTAGAGAAATGAAAAACGCTGATCTGCCTGATCTATCTTCAACGTTTAGTAAATTAAAAACTCCGATTCGCCTCTACCGTCAACCGCGTGTTAATGTTTAATACTTTTGATATTTTCTTTAACTCATGTGTATCAGGATTAACGCTTGAGTCCATAGGTATCTGAATGAATGAAACAACGGAACTTGCAAAATTTTTGTCTTGGATTTTATTTACAATGAGAGGATAAAGAGCTGTCTGGGTGTTTTTTTTCCCTAGATATTTAATGCAAACATTTCCATTATAATCCCTTACAAAATCATCCACAAATGCCTACGTCCAAGGCAGATGTCCCTAATATGATTTGTTATAAATTATTTATCTACTTTACCGTATGACTTTCTCCTAAGTAAGTTATACCTTTGACTTTTCAGATGCGGGACGCATCCACGCAGACACCGGAAGAGACGCAACTAGTGTTAGTTCCCAGTAAGTATTATTATCATTATTATTTTAAATTTGATTTTTGCATATTAGGTATTTGCTCATAATTCCGTTTGCTGATTCAATAAGTCTTTAACTGAATTGGGCAATGGAACGGGCAAAGTTGTATTTTGGTGATAGCAGAGGGTGTTTAAATACTTTTAGAACGATTTCGGTAAAGAATTTAACAAAAGCAAATGTTACTGAATAAACATTTCTGGCAGCAGCTTATTACTTGAAATGAGAAATATCGTCTGCTGCTTTTAAATTTATTCTTCTTTCAAAATGTCGCATGTAAGCAACTGGTGAATTGAAGGATATGTTTTTGCGCTTTCTGAAGAGAAATATTTCTCTTCCATAACTCAGAAACGCTGCAAAATGCATGGTATTAAAATTTCCAAGTGCAAGATAAGCAACATTATTAAACGGAGAGGGAAAAACCGTAAATCATTACTTCTACATGGAAAAGAGATCCAAACGAATACCCGAAAAAGGTAAGTACTGCTTCTAATGTTTCTAAGGTTAAACCGTTGTCAAAAAGTAAAAATCCACCGACGCAGAAATCAGCTGCAAAGTCTTTAAAACATATGTATTAACAATAAATAAAATAATAAATTAAGCTTTAAAACATAAAAAAGCATAATGATCATAAGCTTTTGCCGAGGTATGTGGCTCAACACAGAACAATTTACAGAACCAAGTATGAAAACTACTTAGCAGGAGATAAATAGAAATGCATTGCGACCCTTGATGATACATGGGTTTATCTAAAAGACCGCAACAAAAGAAGTTCTATTTGTTATACAAAACGAAGAGGAAAAATTTTACAAATCTGGTTCCGTCAATATGTGAAGAAAGTTTAAGTAAGGGTTTATGATTCTCTCAGGATCCTCTTACAGTGGGCAATTAAAAATAAGAAAAGTGGGAAAAGTGTTATAATGAATTGAACCTACTACCAAGAGAAAGTTTTATGCCCGATGTTTACAGAAGAAATTCCATTTCTTCTGTAAACATCGGGCATAAAGTTTCTTTATCTAGTGAGTGAAACATTAACCAGTATAGTATCATCAAACATCTTCCTTTCAAGAATATCCATTAACATCAAACATTAAAAGGGTGTCAAACATCTTTTGAAAAGAAAAGGAGTCAAATATCCTCCTTATCAAAGACAAAGCAAAAAGTCGCACTTCGAAAAGTACCGCTGCATTTCTTGAAAAAAGGAAAACTGATGCAGGTATTGCATACATACCTTTTCAACGCATTCCTGCGAAATACTCTGACGTATCATATGGACTCTTTGATCTCTTGAAAAGAGCTCTTTCTAAACCTAGGCACTGTTGCGTCTTTGGTCTCTTGAAAAGAGCTCTTTCTAAGCTCAAAACCACCACTATTGTTGGACTCTGGAAAGTAGTGGAAGAGAATGGAAATAATTGAATATCCGTGGAAATTTTACGAAAACCCTTCCATCATGGGATGCAGATCTGTAGTGGGGAGGGGGGAAGAAGGCTATTAGATTAAACATTTAAAAAATAGTGTCTCCATTTTAAACATTATTTAAACATTTCGAAATATTTCTAAAGGTGTGTAAACCCCCTATGTATATGTTTTATTTCTAAGTTACACCATACATTAGTTACACGAGTGTGTTCATTCCCTGGACGATGATGAAAGCACGGTAAACCATTATCTTTATGCCTGATTTCTTCCTTTGGAAATATATCAAGGGCATTATTTAAAAGATCTCCGTGACACCCTTCGATAAAATGAAACTCCGAACTATTACACTGATCTCAAGTAATTGCATGTACTTGAGTTGGCGTCATCTCGTCATGCAAGTATTGCCAGATCGTGTGATTTTTCATAAATTTGCTGCTTTTGACAAACTTATACTGCCAAAATTTATGTCTATGCGATTTTGCGAATTTTCTGCCACTTCATTATCATTTCTTTGTGCTACTTCCTGTTTTTTAATTTTTTAATATATCATACAATTCGTATATGTTAATATGATGTATTTATTGAAATTAATTTATAGTGAAAAATAATCATATATTAGATTTAAATAAATACTGTTAACTCGCAGTCCTCCGATCGCAGCCCATGAGTGCATGTACACTCAATACCAGCACTACTGGCATTTTCATAATTTTCATTGAATATTTTTTTGAATGGTTTAGTAATCTAAGAGTAGGATTCCAAAGTGTAAGTCACATTATATACTATGTTAACCAAAATGTGAATGAGTGAACTATGAATGTGAGTTATAAGTGAGAAACATAAAAATTACACATACACGCAAAAAAAAAAAAAAAAAAAAAAAAAAAAAAAACAGCAGCACTTTTAAAAATCCTTAAAATACCCATGTTTGAGAATTAGAAAAAATAAAATCAAACAAATAAAAATCTTATTACAAGTCACATAATTTAAACTGAGGACACATAAAACTGATTTAACGAACCTCAGTACTTTTTTAAAGCGTAAACAAAACTTTATTTTTGAAAAAACGAACGGTAGTGTATGTACTGAGCTTGTTCTTTAATATATTTTTTTAATGAAAGACCTTCAGAATATTGATATATACATTTCTAAAAAAAATCAGAATCAAAATTTTTGAAGCTAAGACGTCTGCTCCTGGTTGAAATTACTATCTCATTGCATCTACAAAACTCTACCCCTTTTTCTTATTTATTTAGTATACGTCAGTAATTTTTCTCTTATCACTCTAAGTTCAGCTTAGAGGATCTATGCAACTTAAAAAAAGAAAAGAAGAAGAAAAAAAACAATGATATATGCAATTTTGAAAATGACTAACAAAATGAGATAAGATTTGTACTCGATCTGTCTCACGATTGTACAAAGGGCGATTTAAAAATTTTTCTTTGAACTCGCATATTATTATACTATTGATAGACGGCCAACTCCGTAAAAACGATAGTAATAAAAGAAAAAAAGCGCTGCAAAATTAGTGTAAAACAAAGTTACGCACGTCAATCTAATAGTGGAGTTTTTATTATTCTGTAAGTTTTGATTTTTAAATGTTTTTTCTCCCAGTTCTAAGATGAGTCCCATTTTGTTCTGATGTTCGTCCCATTTTCTTCTGCCTCGAATATCCGTCGCACAGCGTTGCCGCTTGAACGGAAGGGTGGGTGGATTTTTTGGGAATAGAGCGCGACCAGCGCCAGTCGGCTCCGAGCTTCTGGAGAGTCACAGTGCCTATTACAGTGAACTCTTGTGTGAGTGCTCGGTCGAAATCAAGATGGAAGAAACTCTCGAGCAGCGATAGGCAAAGTTTTGTTTCAAACTTGAGAAAACGCCTTCGGAGACTTTTGCGTTGCTTCAGTCCTGATTTGTTCCCCGCCCGACTTCTTTCTGCTCCCGAAGATTAAAAAAACCCTCAAAGGACAGCATTTGGGGACCCTGGAGAACATCAAGGCGGCTACGACAAGGTTACTAAACGACATCCCTGTGACGGACTTCCAGGACGCATATAAAGCATGGAAATCCCGTTGGAACATGTGTGTTAAAGCAGGAGGGATGTATTTCGAAGAATATTGAGTAATCGGTTTAATAAATTTCTTAAAAAAAATTGGCTCCTTGCTTTCGGAACAGGCCTTGCATTTGAAATTAATTTCTCTGATTATAATATTACTAGCGACTAGGCAACTGAAAGGAATTAAACATCAAAGCAACACGAAATTTCTTAACAATATGAAAAATTTAACAGTGAAAGAAGATAGATTTTTGTCAATCAAAACTTGATAAAGTAAAATAAGTTCAACAGACAGAACGGAATATTAACTAAAAAGCATTAAAGTAAAGCAAGAAACGATGGACAAAAAAAATAAATTTGTTAGCTCAAAAGAATCAGTACAGCAATGTTAACAATCCGAACGTGAGAGAGCACCTGACAAGGGATATGAATAAATTAACCTAAAAATAATAACCTAAATTAAATGAGAATTCATTAAAAGAAGAAATAAATATTTAAACAGTGGAAAATTAGCAATCTGCTTTGAAGATTTTCGTCAAAACCAAACTACGTAATATAATGGCTAACAATCGAATTACAGTTCGTAACCTACGGATTAACTAACTTTGTGATAATGGCAGAGATCATATGAACTTACTACCCTACTGAAATTGGAAAGCACGTTCGGCTAGCAATGGAAAGATCCGGGATTCTAAATCTCTGGGAATGAATAATGAATTGTCTCTTCTTTCCCGCTACAGAAATTCTAGAATGACTCTGCCGGCACAAAAATCACATGATCTCTGTCGTCAGGTGCTACTTTTCGTGTCTTTAAATTCTTGTTAATTTAATTTAAAAATTTCTGGCATCACAGCATCAGAGTAAGAATTGTGCTGCTCGCTGCAATTTCTGCAGGTACTAAACTCTGCTGCCCTGTACCTTCTAAAATTCCAAAAAATTTGCCTCTTTTGAATTCTTCTGCTCAGTACCTACCCTAAATTCTAAAATTTCCCTGAAAATCATTCCTTGATAGCTTATGTGTGAAAAGTTCTAAAATTATTCTATTATTAGAGTAAGGTTTTTTTAACACAGAGGTTTTTCTTAACGCAGAGGAGTCTTAGAGAAGGCTACTAGGAAGGGTGAAAAAATAAATGAAGCAGTGAGAAATTAAAATTAAATAAAACAAATTAAAATTAAATAAAGAATTAAAATTAAATTAAATAAATAATAATATATTATGTGTTTATTATTTCATTATTAATACTAATTACTTAATAATTAATTAAATAAATAATTAAATTAAATTAAATTAAATAAACAATTAAAATTAAATAAAACGCACACCGATTCTTAGATTATGGCCAAGCACGCTATAGCACTCTGCGTGAATCGAACAAGTGAGGGACGGTATGCCTTCGTAGATGACTTCCTAAGGGAAACTGGCTCGTATACACGTTACATATGTTGAAAACCACGAAAACGCCAATACAGACAGCCCGTTCCCCTTGGAATCGAACCCAGGTTGGAACTCCCAGTGTTTAGCTATTTTACCGCTCCACCGCTAGTGGACCTAAAAGATGATAAGAATATTAATAAAATAAATTAATTGTAAATAAATATTAATAAATTGAATAAAAATTTAACGAAAATAAACAAACTAAAGTAAATTAAAATGAATTCATCAAAATTAAATGAAATAATAAAGCAAATGGAAAATGAGTAAATTAATAATAATTGTACATGATTCAGTGGCCAAACAAGCCGTTGAATATTTCGATCTGTTTTCTTTGCACTCGAATTTTTTTTTCCCCAGTTTAAAGGGGCTTACATTGAGGATGGACTATTGTTTTTGTTTTGTGATTTTGCATCGAATCGCTCCGAATGTCCATTATTATTGAGAAATTACTATTTTCCGTTATTATTGAGAAAAGGTCAAAAATCGGTAAAAATCATCGAATAAGAAAATCTGAAATTGTGACTCATTTCTATCAAAAGAAATTAAATCATTAAGAAATGAATTATAGTTTTAGATCTCGAGAAGCTGCTCATATGAATGATTAGCGAAATGTCTAGAATCGTCTAGTGATCCAAACTGGCGTTTCTGAAACATATTCTTCGATGGAATTGCATAGTGCAGATTTGACACTAGCAGATAGTGGTCGAAGCCTTCGTCGTGCATTTTTCTTCCTTCTTCAGTATAATTTCGGGAACTGGAATGTTTTTGCGTTTGAATTTGTTTTTCCTACAAATAATTGTTTCTTGACTGTAAGCAAGATTGATAAAATGGAATTTTTTCTTCTAAACACTTTCATCTTAATTGCACCTTTGCAATTTTTAATTTTTTCATTAATTCATATCCAATAAACTACATTTGCCTTACTTCTATTCAGAATTTGATATGGACAATGTTGATCAAAGTTTAAGTTTTTTTTTTTTTTTTTTTTTTTTTTTTTTTACTGACATCCCTGATATTCTCTAAAGCAATGGTCTCGAACTTAAATTGCATGAGGGACTAATACACAATCTGAAAACAGTTGATGGGCCAGATTTTTTTGACAAAATTAAAAATTTTATTAACAAAATAAATATTATTTTAAATAATAATAATCTGCGGTGGTTGACCACCTAATTGGAAGCATGGACACGAGGTGTAAACTTTGTATACAGCTGAGGGAGGATAACATACCCTATTAATGGCCTTTTTTTCATTTTATGCTGTTTATTTGCAAAAAAAAAATCGAAGCACCAAGAAGGACTTTTGCGATCGTGACGACATTTGGCATGCAAAAACATCTTGATCGAACATGCAAATGATCAAAGGTTCAAGGCAAATGAACAGGAATTGCGATCACAGGACATTTCTAGTGCGCAATTTGCAAAGTATAAAACCAGTAACAGAGGCGGAAAATTTATCTTTTTTTGTTGCTGCCATTGTAATTCCATAAAGAAGCAACTAAAGATGCTATTACGACAATATCGAAGACCTTACAGACAACTAAACGACTTCGAGCGTGGTCGCATTGTAGGGTTGCGTGAAGCTTTGTGGTCATACCTGCAGCGTACAGACACTGCTGTGCAAAGATGTTGACAGCCATGGTTGCTACAAGGAAATTGCCGATGAAATGAAGGCTCTGGAAGGCCAAGGAGCACAAATGCGAGGCAAGATGGAATGATTGTTCGCCAGGCCCGAACCTCCCCAACGGTATCATTGTCGACTATTCGACGCATTACAGCCACGTCTATACCTCCCGTGGTACCGTCCGCCATCTCACGGCGCTTGTCTGAGGCGGGGTTACGCTCACAGAGGCCTTTAAGAGGTTTGCCTTTGACCCCACAGCATCGGTGGAGTAGTCTGGAGTGGTGTCGCAGCCGATCATCATGGCCGCCATCAGACTGGCATCGTATAGTGTGCAGTGATGAATCCCGCTTCACTCTTGAAGCAGATGCCCACCGTGTTCGTGTCTGGAGAGAACGGGACCAGCGGTCCCAATCAGCCTTTGTTTTACAAAGGCATATAGCCATAACCCCTGGTGTGATGGTGTGGGCACTATTTCTTACGACAACAGGTCATCTTTAGTCATCCTCCGTACATCTTTCACAGCTCAACGATATGTTAATGCCATCCTGCGGGCGATTGCATTACGTTTCATGGCACGTCATCCTGGGGCTATTTTTCAGCAAGATAATGCCAGGTCACATACCGCTCGCATATCTAGACTGTCTCCGTGCGGACTCTTCCTTGGCCAGCAAGGTCACCAGACCTTTCACCAATCGAGCATGTCTATGACATGGTAGGCCGCCAGATTAGGGTACCACAAAATATCGCAGATCTGGAGCGACAACTGATGAATGCCTGGCAGAATGTGTCTCAGGATGACATTAGTAACCTCAACCACTCCTAGCCTCCACGAATTCAAGCATGCATTGCGCCAGAGGCGGTTCGACCAACTACTAATTTGAACACTCAATGGGTGATTGTGAGCCGTGAACAGGTATTATGACCTCGTTTTTTAATCATTTTATTATCTGTGTATGAGCCATACACATATTCAGTTTCATTAAAATAACAACTTCCTTCATGGTGCTTCGATGTTTTTGCAAAAGAGTATATTTTGCATCATTTGGATGTAAATTGTCTGTCCCCTTATAAGAGGTAACGATGCCCGCCAGTTAGATGCCTCCATAATCAAATGAGCACCACTTCTGGGTTTAGTAGTGGCGAAAGCCGATATGGCTAGTGCCCGCCATCTTAATCTAATATATTGTATTAGTTTTTTTATTTTCATCATTTTTGTAACATGAATCATGCATTATAAAGTGACATTCAAGTTAGTTTGGTGTTCTCTTTAAATTATGCCCCTGCGTTACTTCAACGTTGGCAGTTATGCAAGTATTTCATCATAGGTTTGGCTTCAAGTGGCTGTATACAGTCTTACTCCATGAAGTTTCAAGGGTTTTTTTTCGTGCACAATCCAAAGAAGACCCAATTTGTTTCAGAAAATTAATTTATCACGAAGGCATAAGTTTTCTTAGCCCATTATTATAGATTCAGAATGCACCTTAGTTACTTTTTAAACGAGATAGATTTAACCCACGATTTTAATAGACTTGTCAGGACTTAGAGTTCTGTGCATCATTTTTGGAAACATAGTAAAGTCTAATAGGGTCGTTATCCTCAAATCTCAGGTCCTGAACTGGAACAGTGAGCTGATGAAATGTTGGCTTTGTTCTGATGTAGGTACTGGCTGGGAAATGACTGCACGTGAAAGGGATTTAAAATCCTCTTTTATTAAATCACTATATTTACACACTTCCCAACTCGGGAGAGATACAGAAAGTAAAAGACCGCACTTGGGTCGAACTTAACAAAATTTAAATACTAAACCTAAAATAGAAATGTAATTCAACTTTGCTTCGCAGAGCAATTCGCGGAAGTTGGCCTCTCACTAAATGGTGCGTAGCAAGATATACTTATACTAGCGCACTTCAAATTGTTTTACAATGCAATCACGTAGTAAGCACTATGGCTTATAAATTTAAACTGCTAGCTGGTCAGACGAACGTCGAGCAGAGTGTCCGTGATAATCTGAGACTGAAGCTCTCTCACGCTAAGAGGTTTCTACCTCTGGCTTAAATAGTACTTGGCTGTACTTCAAAAAATTAGCATAAGCTGAAAACGCTCGCTTCTTCTGACGGGAAGTTGAAACAGAGAGGAGATAGAAAGATTTAAATTAAAATAAAACTTGGTTAGTTTAACTAAAACCTTACAAATATTGCTATTAATTAATTGCATCATTGACTTTTTTTCATGTTGTATATAATAGAATTTTTAATATGTAATCAGTTAAAGACATCATTTCATCATTTATGGTGAAGAAATATTTTGTAAATATTATTTCATTGATATTCTTCTAAAGAAACTCGTTCTTTTTCTTTCCCATTTAAACAGCTGGTGATCCGCAAGCATTGATTTGGGATATCCAACAGATGACAAGACCTACTACAGAAGAGACTATTCTGTCTGATATACCTGAGAATAAAAATAATGTTCCGGAAGCTCGTGTTTTGGATAAGCCTGTGACTAAAAGAGCTTAAATGAATGACTAGTTGGATTTTTCATCCAGCCAGTAAAATTTTCTTCTATCAACAATATGCTGTTTAATTTTTTACCATCTATATTTTAATTTTATTTAACCTTTCCCAAGAATTCTTCCTCTATATTCATATCTTGACTCATTGCTAATCTACCTACAGAATATTCTGAAATTTACTGAAAATGTTGCTTTAAATCATTTAATAATTATTTTTTTAATGATTTGTTTCCTCTCAATTCTCAGTTGGGGGATTTATTCACATATTTTATATGTGACAAAAATGTTTTTGTATTACATGGCATTATAGGGATGTTTAATATAAAAAAGCTGAAAGTTTTGCTATGATCAAATTAATCTTGGTGGGATGGTACTGTTATGTCTGCCAGATTACATTATATTCAGCACAATTTTGTATAATCATGAAAAGTTTTTAATAAGGTTTAAATGCATTAATATAATATTTACAATGATTCCATTATCAGTATAGGGAAAAAAATTGCGATTTACATCCCTATATATAACTGACTCATACATTCATAGGTGATTAGTTTACAATGCAAATGATCCAGTGTACCTATCATTTACTGATTATTTAACTATCCACATCATAGACAACCACCTATTATTCTGAGTTCCACTTCTGCTTAACAGTATTCTTTATCACTTATAAGAGCTTTTAGAAGTACATGTAAGTACTGATTAAACGAAAACTAAATTATGATAATTGAATTCAGTGGCCTGAATAAATTGTTAATAAACTCTCTTAGAATATATATGGCATTTGGTATGTATTACCCATAATGGAAATGCTTAGGAAAGAATATGAAAGTGAAAGCTTTCAGTCTTCTAAAAGCAAGGAAAAGTTACATGAAAAAATACATGTTTTCAAAGTAAATCGAAAATTATTTGAAAAATTGATTAATTAAAATGTTATCTGCTTTTGATTTATCTTGATTTTCTTATTTTATAGCTTTTTTTAAACATAGAATGAAATCATAAATCTATCTTTTAATCATTTTGTTTTTTAATTGTTATTTAATGGCAGTTGAATTTAATAGATAAAAATCAAATTCATATCGTAAAATTTATTTTCATGCCTGCACTGTCATAATGTAACACACTGTGTGTGTTCATGTGAACAACTGTACTGAAAATGCATAACGTCATTAAATTGATTAATTTCTTCTGGAAGCTTGAATAGCAAAAATAATGTTAACTCATATATAGGATGTATGTAACGTCATCCGAATTCTGGAAGTTATCTAATTTTCTTATTAATATATGTAACATTTTCTAATGTTGCTACAGATTTGTGATAACTCTTGAATAGCAGTATGAAGTTAAAAATTGCTGTGAAATTTAAAAAATTAACGTATGTCTATATCTACGTATTTTGTTCTGTGAAAGCATAGAAAATTACTGAAATATACTTAAAAGTGATTTGAATTCTTTTTTACAATCCCTTTCTGTAGAAATGTTTTAATGTATGTCATACATTAGATTTCATTCATATAATTTATTAATCATTTAAAATTATTTCGTCGTACATAGTGGAGTGATTCATGTAGTAATTATCGTTGTAATTTTCTGTTTATCGTGTATTAGTTTGTCAGCTAAGATAATCATCTATATTTAGACTGTACATGAGCATGTTTGAAACTCTTTTTTCTGCTGGTATTTTAACATAAAATTTAGATGAAAATGTCATATATGTTCTTTATTATTATCACATCTGGCATATATTTTAAGTATGTGTATTCTTTATTCATATGCATTTTAAAATTATTGCCAAAAATGTATGGCAATTCTTTTGAAATTATAAAAAATATAATTTTGAATACCATTAATTAAAACTATGTGCTTCATACGGTGAATGTATGTTGTTGTAGATATTCACCTATAAATAAGCACACAATCTGGATTATTTAATATAAGTTTAAAATATTTTCGAAGAATTATGATCGACAGCTCATGTATAAGGTAGTGTATGCTTTTCTGTATTTAGAACATAAAAACCCAAACTTTCTCTGCATATGGAATCTTCTAAATAATATGGAGTTCTAAAAGTTTTTCATTCAAGGCATTTTTTAATTTCTTAAATTACTATACTGAATAGAAAAACTATTCAGTATAGTAATTTTTTTTAATTGAAGGCTATTAAAATTTTGATATGCCTTGTTTTGAAAACAACAAAAAAAAAAACATTTCTTTCTTTAGCTAAAGTCACCCAAGTCATAATTGCGCATAAGTGCTAAGAGTTGCTTCTTTTTTTTAATTACACTTATTAAGTAAATAAGTTAAAAGCCTGATACTGATATTGTAATGATGTGCAATATGGACAGTTATATCTTTCTAAATTTTTAAGTGTGATTTATGTTTACTTTTTAATGCCCTGAACATATGACTGTAATTTTAACACGACCATGATTTTTTTTTTTTTGTGTGTGTGTGTGTACGCTTTAAAATTAAGCTTAAAATAATTTATATTTTACTCTTTGCTGATATTGATATTTTATAACAAGATAAAAATAATCGAGTATAAGGACCGACCACTCACCCACCTGGCCATTAAAAGTTAAGACCAATATTTAATGCAAAAAAAATTATGCACTCCAGCTATAATTTCATTACCTTAAAATCTGCACGGCATTTAGTACTTTCATTGCAGGTTTGATCAGATACACTTCATGTTATTCAATTTATATAAAACTATTGAGAAAAACTTTTAATGAGAAATTTATGTTTTTGAATTCTACTGAAGAAAAGGGGAAAATAAAATTATTCATATAACTGAGAACATATTTGTAATAGGTTTGAAAATCAACTGGAATGATTCTGTTACAATTTTGAAAATGTAGTAGATTGTTTATTAACCCTCAAAGGAAAAAAGAAATTATTTTCATTTCTGATTTAAAAATTTCCTTTTAGGTATAAAGAAATATTTGTATATTCAACTTCTGAAGGTGATAAATATTTGTTAATTTTAAAAACCTCTGAAGAGAGAACTTTAATTCTAAATCTGTCCAAAGTGTTACTAGGATGCGAATTAAGATAAAAAACACTTGGCCAATATCGGTTTTAGTTCTGAAAATTGAATTACTTCATGTCTTACCGAAAAGAAACTATTATAACATGAGGTTCTTATGTTTATTGTCTTTTTTTTTATTTTATTTTCAATCTTCATAAATAGTTTGTCTTGGAGAGCATCAAAGGAAAACCACACGTTTTTACTTACTTTTTTTTAAAGTAAATACCAAGTACATAAAATGTGTATAATTCTATGCATTTTCAGATTACAAAATTAAGTCTTCTGGAAAGACTAAAAGTTATAATGAGGTGTATTTCATTTATTTATTTCTGTGAAAGAAATCTTCTAAATTTTTCTTTAATTATTTTAGGGAATTATTTTGCTAGAATGATTTTTAATTACTGAACAAAACTGTCTATTTTAGAATATTATTGATTAAAGTAAAACATTTGTATAAAGTTGATATGTTAGTTACATTTATTTTTGAATTCATTCAATGCTACAGTATTTTCTTTTCTAATTTGTATTTCATGTTCCTATTTTTGCATTATGTAAAATATATACGCATGTTTTTAATTATCTTAATAGTGCGCAAATATCTAAATTATTATACAAGTTTGGCAGAAATAAGTCGTTAGTTTTATGATTTCTAATGTGGATTGAAAGTTTTGAAGAAAGGATTTTTTTAAAAGAACGATGTCTAAAAATCTTTCACTGTAAAATATGTACTGTCTTTAAAAATTTTCCAGTGTAATGTGTCACTGTAATTTTTAAACTGTATCGTACACTTTAAAAATTTAATTTTTCACTTTCAAGATTTTATAGTAAAGCCACTCAGAAGTAATTACATAAATATAAGAAGGAATTACATAAAGAATGAAAAGATTTCATAAAATTATTTTTGGTGAATTCTGGAGAAAATATGTTTAAAAAATTGTTGAAGAAAACTATACATAATGCTTTTCTTCTGTCTGTCTGAGCAACATATGAGCTATATGAGATCAATAATTTGATAATTAATTATGTTTTTTACTGTATGGCCAGTGTTTTCAGGAATTTTTATTTTCATTAAATTATGTGTATGCTATGAAGTTTTCTGTTTACGGTGTTCATGTTTATGGTGAAGATGTATCTTATATGTAATATCTTCTATTAATGTAAAAGCTTTTGAATAAAAAGGTTCTGTTAAACAATGTAGAAAAATGTTTATGAACTTAAATTTTACTTTTCTTCTTTACTTTCATATAAATATTATTTGTGCATATTGGAGGCATCAAATAAAAGAACAAATACGCATTTAAAAATTGAAATAATTTTTATGGAGTCTTCAACACATTATCTAAGTAGCTAATAGAGTGATTAAGTCACAATGATAGTTATTTACAGTTCCAATGACTAACGTATGTTAAAAATGCATATTATAAGACATATTTAGCAGTGTAAAAGTAATTATATTGAAGTATATTAATTTGTAATTGTTCTGTAGAAAATTATTTTTACTAAAAAATAAAAATTAAAAAACAATCATGAACTATATTAAATAAATTGATAGCGATGTAGTATGCGAGCTACTGATTTTAATTAGTTATTATTTCTTAGATGGCGCCACTAAAACAAGTAACTGAAAGCGGCAGATTGCATACTACATCATTAAGAATAATTTAATTTACTGTTTAACTACAGTTCGTTTTTGCTCTTTGATTTCACAAATACAGAATTACTTTGTATTTTTTTAATGTTTTACTTACTGTTAGCGTAATCAGTTCTTATAATAGTATAATCTACTCTTGAGTACAAAATATTATGCATATCATTATGAGTAGAATGGTCTAACATCCTGACAAAAAATATAGCTTATATCTGATAACACACATGTCAGAAAATAAATTTTCTTAAAGTATCTAAATAGGCTGCAAATTGTACTTAGGATTCTTCTGTGCACAGAATTAAACAGAAAATTATATCAAAATATTTATTATCAAAAATCGATAGAAATTTTCTAAAATACATTTTGTTGTAAATTTTAGGTAGCAAAAGATTACAAAATTGAATATTTCTTTAAATCAATTTTTTTACAAATTTTTCAAAAGGAAATTCTTACACACACAGAGACAGAGATACAAAAAAAAGGGGAAAAAACAGATAAATATTATTTCACTCTAATTTTGAGTAAAGGAAAAACTGGTGGAAGGAAGAAAAACAAAAGTATTCCATATGCAAGTTGCCATTAGAAAACATAGAAAGAGGAACTGAACTTCCTTCTGCTGAATTCGAAAATAATGAAATTTCAACCTGAGGCTTAAGATTTCATTATTTTTCTCTAATTTTCCTTAAAGGATGCTTGTACGTTAAAATGGAACATTAATTCCATGTCAGAAATATGACCACCCTTAAAAGTCTGTACAAAGGCGCACATCTAATCACCGAGACAATTTTTATACATTTTATTAAAGGAAACATTTTTTCTGGAATTCATAACAATGACAAGGTTTTCCTTGATTCATTGCACTAACAGACATAAACATTTTTTTCGACAAACAAAAACAAAAATTAAACTCTGTTTTTATATTTATCATAAAAATAAATGTCTCCAGCATTTGCCATCGAAAAATGCCCCAAGGGCAGTCTTTCGGCAATGTGGGTATTTTTCTTGCGGAAAACTCTTCACCTTTACCAAAACTGAATTCGAAGGAAATTTGGAAATTTTTATAGAAAATAGTATAGAACGTTCCCTCAATATAAGTGTTATCCCCTATAATAAAAGTTTACACTCTGAAGATTTCATATCGCAATCTAACACATCTTAGAATTTATTATTAAAATTTCAAAGAATTAAAAAACTTTTTTAAATTTTAAAAATAATATTAAAAAACTGCGGTTTGATATTGTTTTACCTATTTAATTTCAACGTTTAAAATAATTTTAAGCCAAGCAATCGTAAGGTGATCACTACATAAGGTCTTTCACTACTGTAACTTACGATCTGGTCTTAGAAGACGTAAAGCGACTTATCGTTAAGTCTAAATGTAAAAAAGAAACTTGCGAATGGTGTAAAACAGGGATGGGCAAACTACGACCCGCGGGCCAAACCCGCCCCCTTGGAAGATTGTATCCGGCCCGCGGATAGAATCTTAATTTGCCGGTTCGAGGCAAATTAAAACAAATATATATTTAAATATTATATCCCCATCTCCTTTTCTACTTTGTTTAAATATTACTTTTTTTCTTCCTTTTGTTCAAATTATTGATGATCTTTTTACTGTCTCTATTTTTGTTTTACAAAACATAAATTGATGGAAATAGCAAGCACAAACAAACACCTTTTAATCGGTAAAGTGTTAAACGCCGAAGTACTTTGGTAGTTATGCTATAGATTGGCTTAAGAATCGTTATCTGTTTTTCGGGGAGAAGTATGCGAATTCAATATAAGTGAATCAGAGCTCACATTTGGCAGACTGCGCATTTTAAGCTCCAGCCAGCGGTCTTTTCTTTTGTCGCGAATTCTAGTATTATTGATTGCGTATGGAAAGATTGCGGACATATAGCATCATTGTGAATAGTGGTTTTGAAATTGTTAAAAGTATAGCGTAGCTAGTGCTTGTTTGGGTTATTCGTAAAATATTTCAACCCCAAAATGTCTACTAAAAAACGTAAAGTTGACTCAGAATGCCATGCTTTTAATGATGAATGGACCTAGAAATATTTTTTACAGTTGTAAAAGATAAACCAGTGTGTCTCATCTGCAATGAAGCTGTAGCAGTCTTCAAAGAATATAACATCATTATCGAAAGTGAGTTTCCCGAATTTAATATCTCACGCCCAGAAAATCAGTGCTATGTTTGCTTCATCTTATATATGTGAACAAGTGTTTTCAACAATGAACCTTAGAAAGAATTATTTAAGAAGTAGAGTGACAGATGAGCAGTTAGCCTCGTTCCTTAGAATCAGTACATCTCACTTCGAACCTCAATATAAGAAACTTTTAAAAATGAAAGCGCAATTTCATTCTTCTCATTAACATATTTAAATTGTAATACTTGTATCTGTTTTTAAAATTTTAGAAAAATTTACCTTAGCCCGCCGAACTTTTTTTTTTTCGATTTTTGGCCCGCGAACGAAAACGTTTGCCCATCCCTGGTGTAAAAGATTCATTATTTTAACAAAAATAGATGAAGAGAAGGCCCACCTGGTGCTTACAAATCTACTAGCCAACATTTATGGCGAGAACTCAAGGTAGGGACAAAAGTAAAATTAAATTTAAATAGTTAATAGTCAAAGGCTACTCAGAGTAATTTAATCGCGAAGTTGGCTCTGAAACTTCACCAGCGTGAAATTAACTATCGGCAAGTATAATGCAAGGCCGAAGACATGAACTCTTATCTTAGAATAACAAACCTATTAATGTGACCTTTAAGAGGCAGAGCACGCTCTGTTTAAGCAATCTCAAAACCTTACTTAAATACACTCGAGTTAATTTGCATTTGGGAGGAAAACGGAAAGGGAGAAGTGACCGTAAAGATTCTAAACATAAAATAACTGGTTGAACGAATTAAATAAACCTTTCACTTTTCCCTGCCAGAATTTAGGTAATCGCAATGAAGGTCTTTAACGACCTTGTTAAAATATTAACTTTTTACTGACCAAGAGCCAACTTTTACAAGCCATAAACTTACAAACTAATTTTACAATACCTGGAACTCTGCAATGCAGTTCAATGCAATACAGAAATGTATGAGCGTGGTACATTTCTCCAAGTATTTCAGCATTACCATGTAACCGCAATCTAATCCATGCATACTGGGCTCCATAACTTTGAAAATAGTATTCCTATTGCCACGACTGTCGAGTTCGAACTAACGTCGAAATAAAAATAAATTTAAAAAACGTAATTAAGATTAAAGATTGGCAGTTATTTTATACGTATGTTTTGTTGAATACACTCATGAAGTGGTATTGTCACCTCTCGAGTTACCGCATCAAATCAACTGCTGACCGAGGGTCACCTCTCGAGTACAAAGGGCGAATTATACAAGAGGCGTCCGTAATATGATCACATTTGTCCATGGTTATTTTGATAGCATTAAACGAATGATAGCATTAAATGATGAGAAAAAAATATGCTTAAAATAGCAATGGAATTTGACTAATTTAATAAAAATATAACTAGAAACATATAAATAACCACTGTTATGGGAATTTGGGTTTGTTTATTTAATTATGGCTAAGCACTCGATGGCTACCTGCCTAATGGGAAGGATGCCTTCGTGGAGTAGTACTTTTTAAGGGAAACTTGTTAATATACACATTATACATGAGGAAAACCACGAAAACACCCATGCATCCAGCCCGTTTGCTGGGTTTCGAACCCAGCTACCAGTACTCAACGACTTTACCGCTCGGCCGCTGGTGACCGACAGTAATTTGGAATTTTTCTTTTGCTAGGAAATTACAAAAATTTGTTTGTAATTTTTATTAAGCAAATACAAAAGTTTGTTTGCGAACTGCTTATAATGCCTTTAATGTTAAAGTTCGTTTATGAATTGTTTATAATACTTCTGGAACTTATTTGGCCGATGTTATAAACCTAGTCTTAATACATGGAGGGCTATAAGAGAACATGCCAATGTAAAATTTAAAATTAGACAATAAAAGAAACCTTAGTTTGACCTAGGTGTTTTCATGCATTTTTCCCTCTTTAAGGAAAGAAGAATACTCTGCAGAAATTTTTCTTGCTTCTGAAGAATGATCTGTGACGGATTGCCATAAAAATTAATGAAAAACTAATGTTGCTGTTTTGCTTAGTTATAAGTAGTTGACTAAAATCGAAACCAAGATGTTTAGCTATTCAATTCCTTACTTGCAGTCAAACCAGCATAGTGGTTAGCGTCGCTGACTGCCGAGTATGTAAATGTATAGTGTCCGTGCGACATGAGGGCACTCTAAATAAGCGGCGAGCTGAAAGTCCTCTTGTGAGGATGGTGGTAGGAGAAGAGAGGTGGGAGACCCTCGAGCTCCCCCCCCCTCTTGGTGCTCTCCATCAAAATTGGGGGCGGAACTGAGCTAAATCGCACTGTCACCTGTAAGGTGTTCAAGGCTGTTGCCAACGACAGGCGTAAACATGCTCTCCTTGAAATTAGGATTTTCCTGAGCTTGGGCTGACTATAAGTCAGACAAGTGAGCATTAGCAACAACAACAACAACAACTTAGCGATACTTCTCTGTCGTTTAAAAATTTTTATAATCCATTCGGATCTCATTTGGCAACTTTTCCTTCTGTTTGATGAATTTATTTCAGTTTTAAAAATTTTATTCTGTGATTTTTTGATTATTTTAACTGAACTTTTAATGACAATAAACAGTGTATTTTCCATGTTTTCATGTACAAATGGGCGGGACTTTCGTAATTCGATAACAAAATCCGAATAACATTCGCGGCGATCATATTAAGCGGTGTGTACTGTAATTTATAGCATTCTAGTGTTTCTGATACACTCGTTCAAATTACAAACCTTTACTAGATAATAAGTGGTTGCCAGTGCCTTAAAGGGTTTTAAACAACTGTTATAAATGCAAAAGTTTCAAAGCACTTTAAGGAGCTCAAGTAACAGTTCCACTGTTTCTTGGCAGAATTAAAGACGCATACACATTTGGGGCTACGACAGAGGCTTTGCAGGACCACTTAATGCGAAAGGTATAAGTGAAAAATTACACATTGGCCTCATTATATGTGCAGTAACTCTCGCTATTGGTTTGGAAACAGTTTCGGGTTTAAAAGTGAGAAATATCTTCAGGCTTTTCACCGTTTCAACGCAAGACGGGGTTTATATAAAGCTGAATATAGTGATAATGCAAAAATCTTTATAAGGGCAGAATACCGTATTCAAAGATTATGAAATTCAGTTACAGATGATTCTGTTATAGATTTATTGTGGTAAAAAGGGGAATTGGATCTAAATACACTCACGTTTGTGAAAATTGCAACACCAAGAAGGAATCGTCATAATTGAATGCAATTTAATACACAGTTGAGTGGTAGTGGTACAAATAAATGATTAAATGTTCAAAGCAAACAAACAAGAACAAGAGATCAGAATCAGTATTTTGTGTGGCCACCACGCGCCGCAATAAGTGCTGCTACACGACGTGGCATGGAGTCAAACAAAGTTTGAATGTCTGACTGAGGAAGAGCATTCCATATCGTTTGTACGCGTACCCAAAGTTCGTCTGCAGACGCAACAGGACGAGGATCACGAGCAAGACGCCAACCAATGACATCCCACACATGTTCAATTGGCGACATATCCGGGGAACACGCAGGCCAAGGAAGAAGCTGTACCTGCTGCGCTGCAAAGAAGGATTTAACAATCCGAGCAGTATGAGGGCGGGCATTGTCCTGTTGAAATACAGCGCCTGGCAAGCTTTGAAGGAAGGGAACAGCTTCGGGCTGTAGAACTTCACGGATATACCGGTTGCTGTTCAGATTGCCCACAATTCGTAGCAATTGAGATCGTCTATGATATGCTATGGCGCCCCAGACCATAACTCCGGGTGTTCGTCCACTGTGGCGTTCGATAATGCACTCCGGAAGGTGGCGTTCACCGGCATAGCGTCTGACACGAATGCGGCCATCATGGTACCACAAATTAAAGCGGGATTCGTCAGAAAACACGACATGCTGCCAATCAGCACGCCAGTCTCTATGCTGATTGGCCCATTGTAGCCGCAGGCGGCGATGGTCGTGCGTTAGGGGGATCCTGTATAAAGGAGTCCGTGCGCGCAGTCCACACTGCAGCAGACGTCTACGAATTGATGAAGCACACAATGAAACACCTGTAGCTATTGACCACAGTGCTGCCAATTGTCTAGAGGAAGCTGTACGGTCCGTCCGCGCCATGCGGACCAGGTGTCTATCATCGCGAGCTGACGTCACATTTCGGGGTCCACTCCCGGATTTCCGAGTTGTCCGACACTCGTCCGTCCACTGCTTCCAAACGCGCATCACTGTGCTGCTGTTACGCTGCACACGAGAGGCTACTGCACGATACGACAATCCAGCTTCACGAAGGCCGATGATTCTCCCTCGTTCAAACTCTGTAAGTTGTTCAAATCTCGCTCTCTTTCGTCGACGAGGCATAAGTACAGATTGAGTTAACGTTTACCACTAGCAGATAACCACCGATAACCATACACGCCTCGCTACAGCCGTCTATTTATTCGGATCCATCAGCCGTTCAGAGGGCGCTGCTCAGCATACGCATGCGCTACGGATTTGCAATTCTAATCATTTGCATATCATGCGCTACTTTGCATTTCCTGAAAATTTCAGCTCACTCGTGTAAGTCCTTCATGGTGTTGCAATTTTCACAAGCGTGAGTGTATGTAGTAGAAAAAGTTGCTTGGTTGAGAGGATTTTTGGAGAGGATGATAAATAACAAAAGAAATTTGAGCAAAATTCTTGGAAGGGCTTTACTTTCATATGAGGAACTAAAATGTGTAATAACGGACACTGAAACCATCGTGAATTCTCTGCCGATAACGTATGTGCATAATGATCCTTTAGAACCAGCTTCTTTAACTCCATCTCAATTCTGAGTAAGGAAAAGACTGGCATTTGTATTGACCATGCCAGCTGTATCGCGGAAGGTAACTATAGCAATAATACCACCGTGAGGAGGTTGTTGTTGGAATATGGCAAATCTTATGGAGGCTATATGTCTAAGGGAAGGGAGGCTTTTACGGAACGAAACTGGCTCGTATTGACGTTACACATGAGGAAAACCGCGAGAAACAGCTCTGCAGTCCACCCGTTAGGCTGGGTTCGAACCCAGAACGATCTACTAAGCATTCAGCGGGCTTAACCACTGGGCCACTGGTAGGGCATCTCGACGAGATACCGCCAGAGATTGCTGAATAATTTCTGGCGTAGATGGTGCAAGGAGTATATACTGCAGTTTAAAGGTGCTCATTACGTTAACACCTATCGTCGTGACACAGTAATTTTAAGCCTGATGATATCGTGTTAATGCAAGATGACTAATAACCTCACCTTACGTGGAAAATAAAAAAAAAATGGCGTAAGATGAGATAGTAAGGTACGTAGTTGTAATTTAAAGATTTTCAACTCGAATGTTAAGAAGACCAGCGTAACTACTTTACTATTTGAAGCTTTAGAAGTTTGGAAAAGTATTTTAGTTCAATTTCATATGATATAACCTTTTATTTTTTTATGAACTTCTTTATCTTGGCTTGACGAAGTAACGAAATATTTATGTAACTAATATCGACAACTTTGCGCAGGGAGAGCCTGCGCTGGGGGCATGCTAAAGTGCGTGCTGTAGGCATTTTAAAGACTTAAAAAAATAATCCTGTTCTTCTTAGACTGCTACTTTTTAGACTGTTTAATTTAATGCTACTACTTCTTAGACTATTTTGTATTGTGTTACTTTAGTTTGTGATTGTCTATTCATTTACATCGCTAAGTGGGCAGTGTCACTGTAGAAGAACGAAACTATTTCACACTGAAAATAAATAATTTCTTCACTTTACCAAAGTGCTATGTTAAAAAGAGTCAGATATATTGAATTATTACTATAGTACCTCTGAAATTTTCTACCAAAGCTTCTCCCTTTTTTTATCTATTGATATCAGTCTATCATTGTTTGAAATTTTGTTCAACAAATTAAGGTCGACAAAGTGATTCAGCGAAAGCAGTTGCCATTACAGTCTAAAGATTATCTTTTTCACGGTACATCAGACTGTGAAAAGGATGCACTCGTCGACAGTTTGAGACTACTCAGATTCGAGTTACAATCGAATTTTTTTATTATTATTATTCGTAATCGAAACGATATTTACTTTTCAAAATATTAACTTAAATGGATTCTAGAAGACAGATTCTAAAACGTTTCAGTTCTTTATTGCTATAGAAATGTTCTATTCCATTATTTCCTTTTTAAATATAAAAGCGAATTTAAATACCACCTAAACAACCAAATAGCAATTATGTTTGAAACATAGTCTTAATACACCTGATTTATGTTTTCCAAAAAGCAAAAAAAAAAACAGTCTGAAAGCCCCAAAAATTATTTTTTGGGATTTACTTGAAATTTCTTATCTGATTTATTAGAAAAATCTGCAGAATTTAATAAAAATTTCTTAACCTGCGATTAGCAAAACTTCATTTTCAGAACAGAAGAACGCAGAAGAACGTGATCGAAATGGTTGCTCTTATTTTTCTGTTCGACAAATTTGATTAAAGATTTGATGATTGTCTTTTAGTATGAACGAAGACCTTCTTTACAAATCTGAACATATGTGTACATATATATACTCTCATTAAATGCTGTAATTAGGGAACAGAAGAACACGTAATTGAGAACATTTTGCAAATGATCCAGAAAGTGAAATAAATCCTCCACTAATGAGGAACATTTCGACATCACTAAATGCACCTGTCCTCATAGCCGTCCTACGCATTTCTTAACCCGAGACAGATAGCTACTATGTACAGTGCAAATATAGTATATGCGCACTTCTGTTTTCGACGACTCTGGCTTTTTTAAATCATACTACTGCAAATTTTATAGGAGTTATGAATTATAATTTTTAATTCACAAATTAAAATAAATAATTTTATAGTTTTAACTTAAAAAAGGGTAAAAAATAGCCTTTTGATAATTCATTCAAAGTGACCAATAACTTTCATATAAATGATAAGACAATTGTTATAAAACAGTATTGCATTAAGCATGAAACCTAATTTTCACAATTTTATTTTATTTTCTTAAAACCGTTTGGCTGGCTTGGGGTTTCGTTATGAAAGCCCAAATTTTTAAAAACCGCCATCAGAAAGAGCCATTTTCGTGATTTTAAGGCCTAAATCATTTTGACCAAATTTGTGTGTTTGATTATTTGTTTTTAATCAAACTTTCGCATCAGCCTCTGCTCTTGGATTTATGTACTTTTAATATATTGCCTTAATGCACATATATACTTTCATAAAGACGTCACAAAAAGTGTTCTAGGCCGTATATATACAGCCGTGTAAGTCAGAGGATTACCTCGTTTTTTAACGAGTCGGTCACCAGTGGCCGAGCGGTAAGTATGGGGAAATTCGACCTTACTCGAAATTTCTTATCTGATTTATTAGAAACACCTGCAAAATTTAATAAAAATTTCTTACCTGCGATTAGTAAAACTGTAACTACAAGACCTGTAAGTAACTCGTGGCTAATCTGTTTTCCAAAAAGTTGATCACTGTAATAAATACAATTTTGCCAATCCTGCTGTAATTTTAATTTCAGTTATTCTAATCCTTGAGCTATATCGCTTTCACTTACTTGTTCTTCTGGAAGTACAGATCTTTGGATTTTTTTAGCAAGACAACTTCTTCATCTTTTCTTCTTCTTAAAATACATTTCTTTGTATCAATTATCTTAGATTAGCGAAATTACATTTGAATTTCATTTTTTGTCTCAGTTTGTGGCCTTAGAGTCTGATTTTAATTTACATCTTTCTTATCGCCTCATTTCGTCATCGGACTTTCTCATTCCTGAGATTATGCAAATTTGAATGGCAAGCAGTTTAGTGTAAAGTTAGAAGAATAGCTTGTAATCGTATGAGAGTTTGGATCAATGTTGATTGCCTGCCCATCTAAGCTTATCACTTAGCGAATAGCCACTGCCTCGCGTAAGATTAAAATCTGAAAGCACACTTGGACAGTAAGTTAAGATTTTGAGTAGCTGTTAGTTATTGATGCGGGACTTAGTAGCCTGTCTTAGAAACCATTTAGAAACTATAACTGCAAGACCTGTAAAGACCAGTTTTGTGTTCCTGCCAGGTCCAGGTAACTTTAGTTTGTAATTCCTTTAATTGAATTTTCACAACTGGTGAGGTAAAATAAATTAATGTTTTTACCTATTTGTTTTAAGAAAGTAGTTAAGCTAATAGTAAAAATGCCCTCAGTTAGCTTTAACGTAATACTTTAAAGGATATGAGCTGTACTTGAACTAGTTAAGAGTTACACTGCTGGCCACCGTAAGTGCAACACCCTGAAGGAAGCATGCAAATAACATGAAATTTACAAGCGGAGGTGCATTAGCGGAGGTGAGATATGCAAATGATAAGAATTTCAGGGCAGACTCACGTCAAGCGCGCCTGTGCCACCAGTTCAAAGAGCTATTAAAGGCTTGCAGTTTTCGACGATTTCAAGTTCAGCAATTGTGTTTTTCTTGTATTTTTTAAAAAAATCGATCAATTATGCCTCGTAATAAACAGCGATCATCGTTTGATCAAGTATCCGAGTTCGACAGAGGAAGGATAGTGGCCTACCAAGAGTGTGGATTATCTTTCAGGGAAATCGGTAGTCGTGTTGGACGAAACCAAGCAACTGTAATGCAGATATGTGACCATTGGATGCCGGAGGGTAAGACGGACCGATGTGTTCGATCGCATCCACCTCAGTGCACCACTTCACGTGATGACAGGAACATTGTGCGCATGGCAGTGACGGATCGCTCAGTCACATCACGAACCATAGCACAGCACATTCAGTCTGTAACGCATCATCCAGTGTCTGCGCGTACCAATCGACGCCGTTTACAGCGGAGTGGTCTGTCCGCAGGACGTCCATTGCTTCATCTACTCTTGACGCAGAACCACAGACGTCTCCTTCGCCAATGGTGTAATGAAAGAAGGATGTGGACGGTAGAATGGAATGAAATTGTCTTTACTGACGAGTCACGCTTCTGTCTGCAACACCACGATGGTCGGATTCGAGTCTGGAGACGCCGTGGAGAGAGGATGCTGAACAGCTGCGTTATGCACCGCTACACTGGTCATGCACCGGGTATTATGGTATGAGGTGGTATTGGATATCACTCTCGCACTCCTCTAGTACGCATTGCCGGTACTTTAAACAGCCAGCGCTGCATCTCCGAGGTGTTGGAGCCAGTTGTCCTTCTTTACATTCAGGGCTTGCCCACAGCCATATTTCAACAGGATAATGCGCGACCGCACGTGGCACGCATTGTCTAAGAGTTCTTCGTCAATCGCCAGATTGAATTGCTTCCCTGCCCGGTTCACTTTCCGAATCTTTCGCCGATAGAAAACATGTGGTCCATGGTTGCTGAACGATTGACGCTGATTACATCCCAAGCTACCACACCAGATCAACTTTGGCAACGTGTGGAAGCTGCTTGGTCTGCTGTACCCCAAGAAATTTGAACTTTGAAACAAGTCTCTTTGAATCAATGCTGAGGCGTGTGGCAGCGGTGATCTCCAACAATGGCGGCTACTCTGATTACTGATTCTGGAAGGAACCACACTTCACAGAAGTTTATAAATTTAATCATTTGATACTTGGTCAACATGTTATCTACTAAATAAATTTTGTTGTGATATCTCTCGTGTTTCTTGGTGTTGCAATTTGGATGGCCAGCAGTGGACATTAGCCCCATAATGTTATATATTATCTTAGAATTGGCGAGTTTATTCATCCGAAACAAGTTTTAAGTCTTTTAAAGTATTTCTTCATAAACATTTTACTTTATATATCAGTAGAATAAATTAGTAAAGGAGAAAACATATATTAGCCTGTCTCTTTGAGCTTTCCGTTTTGACAGAAAATGAAACGAAGGTGTTAATTCATGTATTACCATGCACCTTTAAGTATAAATGCCGCAGCACATACCGTAACTGTACCCGATAGTACAGTTCCTAGGGTAAATTGAATATAGAACAAGAAAGAGAAGACCTGAATCATATGCAATGATGGAAAATTAAATCCCAAAACCAGGAAGGAGTTCTATTAGTTAAACGTAATTTGGAAGGCTTGTTTGCACATCTGAAAATTGATGTCTGCTCATATTTCATGCTAGATGAGTAAATATTGCGCTATTGGCTCCACTATGAACATTGAAATCATGTTTAGGTTAAATACGCGATGTAAAGTTTGTGTGCTCTATTTATCTTCCGGATAGGCTGTTGTAAGCAAGATTTGAGTCAAGATTTGAGCCTTTAAGGAAACGGAAAAGGTAGATTATCAGCTTAATGAGTTTGAGCGAGGCCGTGTAATAAGGCTATGAGAAGGTGGACTTTCTTTTCGCGATATTGCAGAAAAACTTGGCAGGAAATCTTGTATCCACTATGCATGCGTATTAGCAACAGTAGTCACAGGAAGGTACTGTCTCATGAAGACGGCCGCACATGTACCACCACTAAAATGAAAACCGCTGTATTCACCACATATTTGCGGCGAATCGCACTGCATCTACAGCAGTCATTCGAGCTTTTGTTGGCCCCAATAGTGACAGAACTCCAGAGACGAACTCCTCGCCTGGCTATCAAATAATTCCTTACAGGATGTTTCGTCTGACTCCGGAGACAATACAAGCGCGCGCAGCCCCCCGATTCACCCTGTGCTTTATACAAAGCATGAGACCAAAAAAAAAACGCTATGACGAGAAAAGTACGATGACATCTTTGCCCCCGGCAACACTCCGGAAGCATCGAAAAATTCAGTAGGATGGTCCATACTCTGTTAGTCCTTCTCGAGAGGGCCGAATGGAACCCAACCCCCAAGGATGCAATAATAATATCTAATGATGATAATATAATATCATAATATCATATGATAATAATGTCTAATGATGTAGCGACCCCACAGTTAAGAACAGACAAGACAATACCAGTACGGTCCCTGACGAGCCTGAAACATCCGCTGAATGAACGGAGGTTCTAGTCCTGTGAAGACTGATTATATACCCCCGTGGTTGAGACTGCCTAAGTACAGATCCTAGCCAGTACTTCCCAGGAATTCTCCTGAGTCAACCCTTGGGGAAAGCACCATAGTCAAACATCGAAATGTAAAAAATCGATCACCTGAGAGGCAGCTCCGAGCCTGCAGCCCTTTAGCAGCCATACCACTAACTGCAGATCATCGCCATCTGCTACTTCGTTGGTATCAAGCTAGAGCTCATTGGAGGACGAAGTGGAAATCCGTTGTGTTCTCGGATGACAGCCGTTTCTGTCTTGGAGCCAATGATAGCTGTATATAGCTCAGATGGAAGCCAGACTAGCGCTTGGAACCAAGCAATCTGCGGCGTAGACCCATTAGACCTGCACGAGGAATTATAACCTGAGGAGTAATTTTCTATACCAGCATGAGCCCTTGTAAGTTATACTGGTGATTGCAGCGGTTTTGCTCAGTCTTGAGCAATATTCCAAGAGGCGTTGTTTAGCACGATAACGCTCCTCCCCATACCGTTATCATCACCCAATGTACTTTACAGAATACGTTGTATGATGACAATAGTGCATGTCGTCTTGGCCTACAAGATAACCCGATCTTTCTCCCATCGAGCATGTACTGGATATGATTGGATGATAAATCCAGCGTCATCTACAACCGGCATAGACCGAATCTTATTTGATTGACCAAGATCAATAAGTGTGAAATTACATCCCACAAAATGGCATATGGCAGCTTTAAGACATAATGCATGGAGATTTGTATCTTTCTCTCATCGAGTATGTATGGGGCATGATTGGACTATAAATCCAGCGTCATCTACAACCAGCACGAACCCTTTCTGATTTGACTGACCAAGTTCAATAAGTGTGGAACTTCATCCCACAAAATGACATATGACAGCTGAGACATGATGTATGGACATTTGTAGGTTTGCATTCAACATCTTGGCCACAACAGCGGTTGTTAATGTACCATCGTTTCACATTTTAAATGGTTCCTCTCACGCATACTTTAACCTGTGACCTTGAAACATTAATCAAATAAATATATTACTTAGACATACCCAGGCTCTGCCTACATTTTACTCCTCTATACTGATTACTTCTTACTGTTGGGATTTCGTTTTCTATCAATTTACCTCATTCCATAGGAAACGCTATTCAGAAATTGCAACAAGAAACAGATGTACTGAATATTTTCCTCTTAGACATGGCTGTTCTGTTTTGAATGATTTAATGCCACTCCCGTGAACGATTAACTATTCTCATAGCAAATCGTTTCATCAAATCTGCTAAGGCTTCACGACGTCCACCTACATTTGATTACGGTCTTTAAGAGGCTTTTCGAATGAATGGCAAAATCTTAACTATCTGCGCAGCAACGTGTTTTGAAACAGTATAAACTTGAAAGCTAGAGAGCTCCGGAACAGAGGCGCCAGATATAGATTTATCAATATGCATAGCGTTTCGTAGCAAAGTTATATCTATGCAGTAAACGTTAATCAACGTGAATACATTAGTCCCAACAATAAATGTTCACGTCAGAAAGCCATATATAGTTATGCGAAAATAAAGTACGGTATGTCTGAGAATAAACTGATGTCATTAATTCGGCTGTTCTTAGTGGGATTGCTTATTTGTAAGACTTTTCTTGTATTTATTAAAAGCTATGCAAAAGCATTTGCACATTGCTTGCAAATGATGTGGTGATGACTAATATCTTTTATTTATTTTGGTTTCATAAAACTGCGTTGCTCATCAGTGTAAGAAAGTGAGTAATTTTTAAAAATATTTTCTTCATACTTCTGAATAACATTTTGCAACGAGTATCCATTCTCACCATGCTTATAAGAATTGAAATATGTTTTAATCCTTAATCAGTTATATTAAATATCCTATGTAAAACGTTTTATTTATCACCTGCAAAACTTCTGACTGTAATTCTTTTACATACTAAAGTCTACATCTGACATTCGTTTTAAAGGTAACTATAAAATTTGGAAGCAGCACAAATATTGCATGCTTCTTCGTGAGCACTTCTCCTTTTAATTTTGTTTGAACGGTATTATATGTTTTACTTGTACTTTAACAGTCTTCTGTCCACGCTCAGAAGAGTATAAGTCATTTTCTCCATTATTACCCCAAGCACATCCGGCTGGCAATCGAAAGGTCAGGAGTTCGAATCCCAGCGGAGGCAAAAGCTGACTATATCATCCCAGTGAAAATTATGTAAATACCGGAGTGCCCGGACTCTGGGTCCTACCTCCAACGAAATTGATTTGAATTTTGAATTGTAAAATAGTCCAAAATAAATTTGTAATGCAAGAACGCATATTAATTAGTAACGAAATTAAGGATATAAACTCGATGTAAGAAAGCGAAACGAGCTGGCGACGGATGTAGATGAGAGTTCAGACTCGATGAGACAACACAGTCTAAGAGTTCTCGAGTGGAGTTCACATGAGGCATTCACAAAATAAAAAATATCTTCACACATGATACACAAGTAAGTGGGATACTTACAGGCACTGTTGATACAGAAGGCTATAATAGGATTCAGTAATATACGAAATACAAAATGATGAATACAAAATTCAGAACTCAAACATCAATTAAGAGTAATTCACGTATTATTTCTTAATATGGCCAATGACCGTTTCGCATTGTCTGGTGAGTAATAATCGTAATTATAAAGTGGAATTATTCCTG
>KK112364.1:280838-294778 GCA_000611955.2 Stegodyphus mimosarum
TATATATATATATATATATATTCCATTAATATATTCTAAGATTTTTGTACTTAGGGCTTAAATATGTTTAAAAAAAGTATGTATAATGCCTCCCAGTTTGTTTCTTAAAATTTTTGTAGTTAGTGAAGCTATAAATGAAATACACATAAAATGTTCTGAAATGTCAATATGTATTTTTAACACAGCTTAAAATATTATAATTGTATGAATGGAATGAACACTACTTTAAATTTCTTTGTTTTATTGGCTTTAAATATGAGTGATATGAATTCCATCTGTAAGTTGAATTTACTTCTGTGTCAATGTTTGCACAGGTGCTCATGTAGAAATATGCTTTAATGGACTATGATTGGTGAATTTTTTGCTTGCGGAATAACTCAAAAGCTCTTTTTGAAATGCCATTTTTAAAAGTTGTCAGCATGGATATGAGAAATGATAATGATATCATTAATTTCTACGAAATTGTAACAATTATAAAACTTTATAATATTTTTTCCCTGATTATTCGTACTTATGCCAAATTTAGTTATTTTTCATGCACAATCTTGAAGTATATCTGTCACTTTGGAACTGTCATCTGTATAACCCTAAGTGATGTGTAAATCTAGTTCTTATTATTAGTGTTATAATCTCCTCTTAAAAAAATGCTGCATTTTGTGCCTTTTTATGTTAAAAAGTGTAGCCGTTGAAGAGCTTATTGTCATTTTTCTCTTTATGCTAAAAACTGTCAGATCAGTTTGTAAATCTTAAAAAATAAATTAATTCTGGGCTCTTTCTTGTTAGTCTCTTTTTCTGAAACATGTTGTGGTTTGGAAAATTTTACAAACATTCTAAATTCTATTTATGTGGGGGTGATGTCTTACTATTAAACAGAGATCACACCTACTGTTCAAAGTATCAGGTTTTATTTCCTGGTTCACAGAAGAAAAGATAAACGGGATGAATATGTACAGATGGCCTGAGTATGTTTAGGAGAGGAATCTTAACACTGGTTCCAGTATGGACAGGTAAATACTACAGCTGACCACCTGTATGTGGTCACTTTAGATAAGTCCAGGTCTGATTGCCTATGCATGACCAGTAAGTGTCTTGTTGTAGCTCCTTCCGAGCATTACATTAGACCACTTCTGTTGGACTTCTTGAACCAAGTGAAGATGTGTTTACCTGGGAAGTTCCTATCGTGGATCCATCTGGTGCATCGTTGAAGCACAATTCCTGCAGCACTGGGCCTTCGACTTGTGAGGACCTCTGAACACTGGAATACATCTGTAAAAAATAAAATACACACATAAAAAAGGGGGGGAAATATTTGAAAAAACAGTTTGCAATAGAATGATCTCAGCTTGTAATTTCATCAGACCAAAGCTTCATGTGGTCTGCTGAAGTGGAAGTTGCTTCAAGTCCTTCATGAGATCCTACTTTTGCTACATCATAGCGGTCATGTGGCTTAATCTTGACCACTTTATAAGGTCCTAAGAATTTAGATCTTAGCTTGAAACCTCCTCCTAAGTGGGTTCTTTTAATGGCTACTTGGTCATTGAGTTTATTGAGTGGAGCGGTTCTATGATGTTGATTGTATTCTCGTTGGTTCTCCTCTTGCAATTTTAAGATATTCTCTTTGGCCTCGTCTCAAATAGGCTCTTTCTTCTGGATTGTGGAGTTAAGGAATGTAGGGTTTTAAGATCAAAAGTACGAAATCAGTATAAACTAGTCTAATTTATTATGAAATTACTAATATGAATGAAAGGTGATAAAAGAGGAAATGAACGTATAGCTATTAATATCATTGTTTAACCCCACAAAGACTTTTAAGTCCATAACAGTTTGCATAATACTGAGTAATTCTCGCATACCATCAGTCTCTAGCAGTCCTACAGGCACGTAAGCTCATGCCTTGAGAGAATACATCTATTCTGATCCATGGCTAACTATAGACAAGCATCGTCTACTTGGACCCAGAACCTAAGCCTCAAAGGAACCCGTCTGCTTCCTACCAGGTCTAGTACTCGTCTACCTCTGGGTGTTGTCTCCACTGCGCTGGGCTGGCAGCAGATGACATCACCTTGCTGGCAGTTCTGATTTCCCACAGTCAGCCATCCTGGGAGACATCGCCCCCGATGTCTGTTGCATGGACATCACTATCACTATGGGGTACCTGCAAATAGAATAAAAAAAAATGAAAAAAAAGTATCAGGTCTTAATTTGAGCTGGTACAGTCATCAATTATTTGATCATGGCTTCATATGGTCAGCTGCAGATGTCATAGTTGGTCCTGCATGGCATCCTACTTTTTCAACTTCGTATCTGTCATTCGATTTAATGGTTATGGCTTTGTACGGTCTGTGAAATTTAGGTCGTAGTTTCAAATCAGTCCCATACTGAATTCGTTTAATTGCTACCAAGTCGCCAATCTTGTATAGTCTGGGTTTCTTCCGTCTTTTTTAAAACTGTTTGCAATTCTCTTGTTGTAGCTTCAAAATATTGTTTTTTGCATCTTCCCTCATTTTATCACGTTCTTGCATCAACTGCTTTAAATATTCTTCATTCAATATCTCACTGATCCTCAGATCTTCCTTGTTCTTCATTTTCGTACCTATGAGCAGTTCAAAAGGTGAATACTTCATGCTTCTTGTAGTTGTACTATTGATCATTCTTTGAACATCTGGAACATATTTAAACCATTTTGTTGAATCTTCATGTGATAATTTTTACAAGACAGGAATAAAAATCCTATGGATTCGTTCTATCTGTCTGTTACCTCTTGGAATGCAGGTAGTAATTTTGACATGATCTATTCTTT
The DNA here is from genome assembly GCA_000611955.2 of Stegodyphus mimosarum. NCBI lineage: Eukaryota > Metazoa > Arthropoda > Arachnida > Araneae > Eresidae > Stegodyphus > Stegodyphus mimosarum. The sequence continues at coordinate 283,639 of KK112364.1, forward strand.
CCTCGGCACAATAAGTTGCAAATTCTTTCGATGTAAAGGCACTACCTCGGTCAGATATAATTCTAGCAGGATTTCCAAATACAGTCCGTTGTTGCCTCAATTTTGAAATAACTTCTTGCGCAGTTGGTGATTTCACTGGATAGAACCAAGTAAATTTCATAAAAGCATCGACCACGGTTAAAATACGCTGGTATCTTTTGTTCGTTGATGGAAGTGGTCCAATAAAGTTGACATGGTACGTACTTAAGAGAACGTTTTCCTTCGGTAGGGGATGAAGATATCTTTCTGCTTTTCCCTGCTTCTTGTTGTATTGTATACATTCTATGCAATTAGCAATTACCTTTTCAACTTTGCCTTTCAGTCTAGGAATATAGAATTCTTGCTCTACAGCATTTGCAGTTTTCTCTACAACAAAATGACTTCTTTTATATACCTTCTGTATGATTTCGTTTTGTAATGTTTCTGGCACTAGCAGATCTTTTCCATTTTCCAATTTATACAAAATACCATTTCTCTGAAAGAATCCATTTTCTTCTCCTTTCTCGACTAAATTCTTAATCAATTTCACGTGCTCATCTTCATTTTGTTCTTGTGCTAAACGGATTTTCTGAGTTACATCGGTTGCATATGATGTCAAAATTAAAGCATTCCTACGTAAAGCATCAGCATGTTCCATTTGGTTTCCTGAATGATGTACAACTTCGTAATCGAATTCTTCAATGAACATTGCCCATCTCGTAATCTTAGGAGTTAAATCTTTCTTATCTAAAGTTTCCTGGAAAGCGCTACAATCGGTTACAATCTTGAATTTGTAGCCTAACAAATAGTTTCTAAACTTCTTAAGAGCTTCTATAACTGCAAGGGCTTCTAATTCGTAACTACAGGGTTTCTGTTGCTGCGGTGAAGTCTTCTTACTCATATACTAGATTGGGTGATAATTACTATCGTCAGACAATTGGAGTAGAACAGCACCAAAGCCTTGACTACTAGCATCCGTATGAAGTTCTAATGGATATTCTTGCTTAAATATGTATAGAACAGGTGCTTGAGAGAGTATTTCTTTTAATTTAAAAAAGCTTCTCGTTGTTCGGAATCGAACTTAAAAACCATTACCTTTTCTAAGTAAATCACTAAGAGGTTTGGCTGTCTTAGTATAGTGCGGAATGAATTTACGAAAATATCCCGTTAGTTGTAAAAGGCTTTGGAGTTGTTTACAGTTATGAGGTTGTGGAAAATTTTGAACAGCAACAGTTTTGGAAAGCGATGGTCGAATAATTCCGTTTTCAATTACATGTCCCCAAAATTCAATTTTTCACATAAGAACTGCCACTCTCTGAAATTTATTTGCAATCCGTATTCCGAAGTGGTTATGAAGACTTTCTCTAATTTTTCTAAACATTCAACTTCATACTAATTCAGAAGTCAAAACAACAAAAATCAGCTTGTTGTTTTGACTTCTGAATTAGTTTCGTTCGGCGTGTTATTGTGTCTTAATTATTCAACTTCATCCTTAGCTGGTACGATTATATAATCTATATAAATAATTAGTACACCTTCATTTAGCAAGTCACGAAACACTGAATAAATATACCTTTGAAAAACATTTGGACTAATACATAAACCAAAAGGAGCTTTAAGAAATTCATAAATACCATTGTGTAACGAATGCAGTGTATTTTGTGCATTTCTCACTGTGCTGCACTGGGCTGGCAGCAGATGATGTCACCTCGCTGGCGGTTCTGATTTCCCACAGAAATTCTTCATTGAGGATTTCTTTACTTCTTCAGTCTGCCTTGTTTCTCATTTTCATACCTGTCATCAGCTCGAAAGGAGTGAATTTCGTAGATCTACTGATGATGCTGTTGATGATTCTTTGGACGTCAGGAACAAACTTGAACCATTTGGCAAGATCATCTATTGACAGTTTTGCAAGCACTGGGATAAGGGTTCCATGAATTCTTTCAATCTGGCCGTTGGTTCTTGGCTCTCCTGTTGTAATTTGTATGTGCTGAATTCCTTCATCTTTACAGTAATCCTCAACGTCCTTTGAAGTGAAAGCTGTTCCCTTGTCGGAGGTAATTCTTGAAGGATTTCTGATGACAGCTTGTTAGATTTTTAGCTTCTGTACAATTTCTGCCGTTGATGTTGTCTTGACTGGGTAGAACCAGACGAATTTTGTAAAAGCATCTACCACTGTAAAGATATGTTGGTATCACTTATCTGTAGATGGCAGAGGTCCTAGGAAATCAATGTGGTATGTGCTTAAAGGAATATTGCCCTTTAGGATTGGATTCAATAGACCTGCTTTGCCTCACTTTTTATTACAGAGGATGCACTCGACACAGTTCATTATAACATGCTGTATTTTCTCTGTAGCCTTCGAAATATGAAAATCTCTTTTTAACAGATCTGTACAACAAAGTGTCCTTTGTTATGTATGCCATGAATAATCTCTAATTCCGTCGCTTCTAGTACAACGATGAGTTCTCGACCTCTCTCCTGCAGATACAGCAGATTATCTTTTAGCAGGCAGTCATCTCTAAGTCCTTTCTCAACCAGAATTTTCAATAATTGAAGATGCTCATCAGCCTCTTGTTCTGTTGCAATCTTAGTGGTGATTTCACTTTGCGAACGAGTGACCATGCACACAGCATGCCTTTTTAATGCATCGACATGTCTCATCTGTTGATTGGGTCTGTGGATAACTTCATATTCAAACTTTTCAAGTAGTAGTGCCCATCTAGCTAGCTGTCTTTGGCGTCTGATTTTTCTTCTGCATCATCTTCTGAAATGCATCGCAATCTGTGACTATTTTGATTTTTGTGCCTAAAAGACAACTTCGAATTTTTTTTAAGGCTTTGACAATCGCTACACTTCGAGTTCATCTCTTGACATTTTTTCTTGTTGAGGTGATGTTTTCTTACTCATGTACGAGGGTAAGTTGAAAAATAAGTTTCCCCTGTCGACTGTGGTCAGAGTTGTGTATGAAAGTCAAAAAATAGAATGAGACATTAAAGATATGACATACCTTTATTTTATTATTCTCGTACGAGTACGTTGAGACATTTGTCATATCGCTTGATAAGCTTCAAAAAGTCCTCCAAGAAAAATTCAGGGCTTTGCATATGGAAGAAGCGTTGAACGGCTATGGGCGAAAGGCGACACAGCAGGAAAACGCGTAAGTCACCGATACACCATTGGGTAGAGGTCGCTGCAAATCAAGCAGATGGCGCTGTTGCAGTGCCTGCGCAAAGTGGAGACCAGCCTCTCATTTGAACCCCGGTAAGTATGGAGAGAAGGTGCGTTTAGAATTCGTGGTCAAAGGAGGAAGTGAGAGCGGTTATCTGCTATGAATGGGCACGTGGAGTATCAGGAACAGAAATTCATAACCGCCTCGTGGAAGTCTATGGGCCAGGTGTGATGTCGAAGCAAATGGTGCGGAGATGGTGTTGCACATTCAGTGATGGACGTCAGCAAGTGGAGGACATACCGAGAGCTGGACGGACGCGCACGGCCACTACAGATGCAAATGTCAGGAAGGTGGATGACATGATTAGAGCGAACCGGCGTATCACTGTCGATGAAGTAGCAGAACTTGGAATCTCACATGAGTGAGCTCAAAACATCATCCACGACATTCTTCGATACAGAAAAGTGTCAGCACGATGGGTGCCCCGACAACTGACCTCGACACACAAGGAACAACGCATGGGAAAGGCGCTTTGGAAGCAATACTGAAGTGAAACAAGCCGTTCAACACTTCTTCCATATGCAAAGGCCTGATTTTTTCCTGGAGGGCTTTTTGAAGCTTATCAAGCGATATGACAAATGTCTCAATGTACTTGGTACCTATGTGGAAAAATAAAGGTATGTCATATCTTTAATGTCTCATTCTATTTTTTGACTTTCATACACAATTCTGACCACAGTCGACAGGGGAAACTTATTTTTCAACTTACCCTCGTAATAGATTGGATTCAGCTGTCCATCATCTAAGCGTTGAAGCAATACTGCACGGAAACTATGGCTACTAGCATCCATATGTAACTCTAAAGGTTTTCCCTGCTATAAGATGTGAAGCACAGGATGTTGCCTCAAAAGTTCTTTAAGGTGGTCAAATGCCTGCTCCTGCCTTGGCCCAAATTCAAATTCTACACCATTTCGAAGCATATCACTTAATGGTTTGGCTATTTTTAAATAACTAGGTATGAATTTTCTAAAATATACTATGAGACCTAGGAAGCTTTGCATTTGCTTAATGTTTTTAGGTTGAGGAAAATTTTTATTTGAAAGTGTCTTATTTGGGGATGGACTAACTGTACCTTCTTCAATTAAATAACCAAGAAATTCAATTTTTCGTTTAAGGAATTGACATTTTTTAAAATTAATTTCTAGTCCATATTCTGAAGCTACTTTAAAAACTTGTTTAAGTTTTTCTAAGCCCTCTCTTTCATCATGAGAAGGTATGATAAAATCATTCATGTAAATTACAACAGTATTATCCCTTATTAATTCCCTGAATACATTATAGATAAATCTTAAAAATGCATTAGGACTTGTGCTGAAACCAAATGGAAGTCTTAAAAATTCAAATAAACCTACATGATAAATGAATGCTAAATATTTTGGACATTTTCCATAGACAGGAACATGGAAAAACCCACTTTTCAAATCTAAAGTTGAAAAAACTTTCACTTCCCCCAAATGATGAAGTACTTCCTCTACCTGGGCCATAGAAATAGAATCTCTCACTATTTTTTTATTTAATTGTCTGAAGTCTACACATAATCTATGTGTTCTATCATGTTTCTTACATAACAGGATTGGGGATGCGTATCCAAAACAAGGGGGTTTAATTATCCATTACCACTCATCTATCTGTTTGTCAACAATTTTTTGTTCAGCAGACTGTAATCTCCGAGATTGTTACGATATCAGAATATCATCTTTTAACACAATAGTCATTTTTAAATTTGTGTCTTTGGTTTTATTTGGTTTATAATTATTAATCAATAACGATAAATCTTTACAAATGTTCACATAAGTAACATGCAAGAAATCCAGATCACATTTGCAAAATTTAATAAAAAAACACTCTTGTAAAAATGATTCGCTTTGAAAATCGTTTTCAGTGTTAGGAAATGACGTTTTATTTTTTTTAGAAATTGAGAATAAATGTTTGGTGTTAAAATTAAAGGAATAGATAGTTTATTTATGGCTGCAACAATGATTTCTAACCTTAGTGAATTGTGATTTAAAGATAATCCTACTCTAGCGATATTTGCCTCTTTTTTTTTCGTCAAAACAAGAGATAAGTATTATTTTACCTTCCAGCGGTCGTTATTTTAATTAATGATGAATTCATGACCAGAACTTGAGTGTCTGAATCGATAAGTGCTTTTATTTTCTACTAAAATATCAGCATATTGCAACGCGTGAATAAAACTGACGATATTAACACTGGTTTTATTTTTTTCCCATTTCCTTATTTAATTAACTTTGTTTATGTTTTATGCAATCCCTAGTGAAATAAAAATTTTCACCCTTTCCCCCACAGACATAACATGATCTCTCTGGCGTCGAGGAAATGACATCCGGTTTGCTTTTCGGTTTCCTTCAACAGAATGAGTCATTTTTAATACTTTGGTTTTGAACATCTGGTACTTTCGATTAGTTTGACTGAAATTTAGCGTTATGTATTTCAGACAATGATATTCCCCAGGATGTGAAATATAAATCACATTCCCGCCCTAACTGGGTTGGATTAAACCATGTTTTTCCCTTGCGAAAATGTATTCTTTTGTTTTAAAATCCAGAGTTTCATACAATTTATCTGCAACAATTAAGTCACACAACTTTTTAAAGTCCTTTTGTGTTTCCCTGACCTAATAATAATATTCGAAAGTTGCAGTCAATCGTGATGCATATTGAACATGCGACTCGTTTGCTGTGTGTTAAGCATGTTTAAAGGTGTTAAGAATCTCTCTTGGTGTCGGCTGAAATTCAGCTAAAAACAACTCTTTTAGTTTTTTGTAATCCGACAATTCTTCAGTTGCATACGTTAAAACATTATTAGCTTTAACCCCTAGCAAATTAATTAGTGTCTTAGCTTGTAAGTCTTTGGGAATTTCTTTGATGGCAAAAGCTTTTTTCAATGAAATGAAAACAAATGCAATGCCTCTGGCCGCTCAGGAACAGAGATTGTAAGAGTTTTAATACTTTTTAGTAAATTTTCAACATTAGTCTGCACATTTCTTCTATCTCCTGATAATGATTGTGATTTTAAATTTTCTAGCTGAATCTGCTTCTCGATTTGAGCTAATTTAAGATGTTCAATCTCTAACAGATAGTGTTCATTACTTTAGGCGTCTGATCCTTGGCGATAGATTTCACGATGCCACGAACAAATTCAATGTTCATTTTGAAGGCATCTGAATTTTCAATAATTTTTCTAATCTCAGCTTCTTTAGCATTTCTTTAGCATTTCATTCAAATACACCACCCAAAAACATTACTCGTGTATTGCTGAAGATGAAATAATTTATGTATCTAATATTAATGCAGTATTCTGTGTGCCATCTGAGCCTCCTCTGCCAGCACTATCATAAGCAAATTATTCCTTTAAATTGTGTCCACTATCCATACATATCTGCTTGTCAGAGATTTTTCTATAAATTCTGCTGATAATTTTTGTTAAGATATCAGATTATTTGGCATCTTGATTGCACAATAGTCATTCTAGGCTGAGCATTCACAATCTTCAATAACCATTAGTATGTTTGCCATATTAACAAGCAAAATGGCCATTATTTTTTTTTCTATATATGCAATTGCAAATTCCAGATGCTTAAACAGTTTCCAATTTTAATGTCTTTTCCTTCATACAAACATATACCATTGCTGCTATGTATTTTCATGTTTTGTTTGAAAATCAATTGTGCCTTGCATTTCAAGTTTTAAATAACGAACATCTAAAGCCAAGATTAAAATTTATTATCTACAGGGATATTTGTTATTTATAGTATTGTAAAATGCTAGTTAATTTGCTGAGGGGAGGAAAAATACTAGTTAGCCTTGCAGTAAATATTTACAGGCATGAAAAACTGGATCTTTAACCAAGTCAATGTAATTAATTTTTTTGTTAATATTTCTCTGATATGAATATTAACAGAAATAATATAAAAAAAATCAAATGATATAAAAAAAAGTTGAATACATGCAAAATCTGTAAAGAAAAAATTTTTGAGCCCTTGAATTTGCCATTATTTTAGTAATCATTTTCAAAGGATACTTCAAAATACATGTACTTGATTTTGTTCTTTTAGTTTGCTTGCTTTCCTGAGCACTGCTATTTGTTATAACTTCTGATAGTGAAGGTGTATCTGCCCTTTACTCATTTTGTCTGACGATCACCTTTTGTTTTTATGACTCTCTTCTGTGACATTTTTGGTTGTGTTCACCAAATGCTATTGTGTTAGAATCATGAATTCGACTCTTTTTTCAGTTGATATTCTTTATGTTCGGAAATTCCTCGTGTCTGTTGGATAAACTTTTCAGCAAACAGAATTGTTTCTGATTTGAATTACTTTACAACTGATATGATTTCTGCTCTCTTAAAGTTACATTGGTGTACACTATTTTTTAATGAAATTCTGATGATGTAATTTTTACAGTGCAATCTGTTCTTGAGTCTTCAGACTTCTGGTTTGTGAATTTCTACTCTCCTCAGTGTTCCCATTGTCATCACTTGGCACCTGCTGTAAGTAATATATGATGTATTTTTAGCATAACTTTGATAACTTCTAAGTTAAAAATAGCTATTCTGTTTCAGTTTAACTTTGTAGTAAATATTGTTTGCATAACTTACTTTAAGCAAGTTAACACTGATTTTTTATTTTATTCCAAAAGTAATTATGCTAATGCATGTAATATTTTGCATCTTGTAATATAAAATTTAATTGTGTATGTTATATGTTTGTGCACTTAATACATCAACTACGTAAGCAATTTTAGAGTTTTTATTCATCTAATATATATTATTTGCTTTTAGAAGTGTATTAACTAGAAAATTCAAGGTTGTTTTCATCAAAATATTGTTAACACTAAGGTTTTAATTTTCTTCTCTGTATGACAGGAATCTAAAGTTAAGTTTAATAAGTTAAAACAATAGCGTAATTGTTGTTTAAACCTCCCTTATGATTTCCCCATCTATTGTACTTTGGTTTTTAATAATCTACTAATGTTTTTAGTTAAAATGTATTAGTTGTTTTAAAAGTTTATTTTTTTCTTTAATAATTAGTTCAAAACAAGTTTTCTTGATTACAGAAGGAGGTAAACAAAACAGGCTAATAGTTTTATCCTCTGCCCTGCCGTAAGGCAGTCAGAGGTGAGAGATATTACAAAACTTCTACACGGAGACCTCCTTTAATCTCATATTCTCAAGAAAGACTAAAGGCAAAAACGTTTCCCAGCAGTTATACTCTGTTACTTTAGAGTATGCATTTTAAGGTCTTTTTCCTCTTCTGACTTGTCTCATAACCATGTTAATAACTGCTGTGTCAGATGGTTGAATCCTGTAATTTGCTAAAATCCCCTAATTTCCTTTCTGCAGAAATGATTACATACATTAAGATGTGGATGAGAGGAGGGTTGATTTAACTTTATATTAACTTAAATTTAAACAAAGTGTGACTGCTGTCTACCAGTACTTCATCAGGCTTTGTTTGCAGCAGTGTATCTGATAGGATGGATATGAAAAGCTAGATTAAATTTCAAAGTAAATCATGCTCAGTGTCTACTGAAGTAATAACGCAACCACCTTGGTGCGATTTAATTTTTTACAGATGAAAAGGTAAAAGTTACTAATCAGATGCAAATTGGTGGTTTTTGCACTTGTTTTTTTTTTTTCGACAATCTTTCCAAACTATTGATATTTATTGTAAGTCAGTAGATGTTATCAACATAGGAAAAGAAAACATGTTTTAACAATTTAAAATACTAATTTGAATTATTAAAGAAGGATTACCTGATGCATTAAAAAAATAAATAAAACGCATTCTTCGAATCTGTCTGTAATTTATAGGTACTGTTCTTCTCTTAAAATACACTGTGATCTGTTTTTGCTTAGAAACATTAGAGAATTATGGAGACTTGACTTCATGCAGTGCTCGGCAACAGCACTATCAAGGACATGCATTTCTTCATTGCCCCATTTAAAAAATTTTCATCAGAATTCTGTATACTTGCAGAAATGTTTCCTCAGTATTTTCTGTTGCTCACAAATTCCACAACCTCATATTTTTAAACTAAGGCAAAAAATATCATGATTTGTGTATAAAAACTACTGGATACAATAAAAAAGAATGCATATGAAAATGGCAATGTTGTTGACAGAAGGATTGCTATTTGTTATAGGCATAGTTGCTGGAAGAATGTTTATGTGCATGGTTGCCAGAGTTTGGCACATTCTGAAAATTTGATGAGTTCTACTAATGTGGTTGTGTTAATGCATTAGTACCATTCAATGTTCATTTTGATCCAGGGTAGCTTTGGTAGTAATTTTAGCCATATTCAGATTGTGGGCAGAATTTGGTCATCAGTGCCTTCATTCAAACTCAAATGCTAAAATTTGTAAGTGTAAAAAAACCAATATAAATACATTTTAACTAAATTTATGCTATTATAGTGTACTTGTTTCTGAGAGTTGAGAGTTATTTTTAAAATGTTTGCAGTACGTTTGTTGTCCTCCACTTGTATTTGAGAAGGTTTATAAACACTTTTTAAATTATTAATCTCTTTTGTATTTTTTTAAATTCAAACGTTAAATGTATACTGCATGTCAGATGATTGTATCCATCTATTATTTTGTCTCAAGGTTTTAATGTTTTCACTCACATCAATATTCCCATACATCAATATTCCTTCATACCCAGAATAATCCTCTTTTTGTGTATGTTCAAACTGATCTATTCAATACTTTTAAAGGCAAAATTTAATCTGCCAGTTACAGAGTTAGTGTTTTACATCATTACTCCTATGTATGGAACTGCTGTCGTCAACAATACTTCAAAAATGGCTTGATAATTCTGTTGCACTTTGGTATACTCTGTACTATTTAGTAACTCAATTAAAGGTGGTAATTTGCTTCCATCATGCAGGAAAAATGCATTCAGCATAATGATATGGAATGCATTTTCTCAACTGAGAACTTTGCCATTCATTGTTTCACAAATGGATAGTGCTGAGTATATTGAGGCACTATAGAATCATCTTATTTCATTTCTGAAGCACTTTTGATGAATTTCATTTATCTATCAGTTAGATAAGGCTGCTATATACAGATGTAAAGTCATAAAGATTTAGTTCATTTCGGCAGATAAGGTTATTAAAGACTCTTGTTTGCTGGATTATTATGTGATGGAAGATTTGGAGCAGTACTAGTGTGTCATGTACATATCAGTAACAAACAGTACAAATCTGTTAAGTTCAAAACTAAATTTTTGCTGTATGGCAAAATATTGAGCTAAGAGACTGGGGTATTCAATAGACAGCTCATACATAATCTTATCATGGAAAAAGGTGACTAATTTGTTATTATACATTTTGGAATAATAGTAAGTTGCTTCAGCATTTCAATTACCTTTAAGCTGGTTATTTAATAAGTAGAGAAGTGGGCATAATTTTTTCACAGGGAAGCAAGCTAACAAATTTATACTCTGCCCTTCCAATAAGGCACACAGAAGTGATAGCTGTTACAAAACAAATTCCTATTCAGAGACCTGCCCCTAATCTCATATACTCAAGTAAGATTAAAGGCAAAAACGGTTCAGTTAACTCAAATTGATTAACTTCCCTTTTTTTAAAGCATTGGATTACTTGAGTTGGAACCTGAAAATGGGCATAGAGAGGCCTTTTGGGGATGCTAATAACATGGAAATATTTATTTAATTAAAAAATTTGGTAATAAATTGAAGTACCTAAAATCAGTGAAAAAGGTAGTCTTTTGATACACAGTGTATTACTGAACATGTGTACTTTTCATTTTTTTTAATTCATAATTTTCATTTTTTACTCATATTTGACTCTTACTGAGATAGCCTCAACATTTCAGTTGTTATCATTAAAAAGGTAGCTGAAAATA
>KK112364.1:294810-321576 GCA_000611955.2 Stegodyphus mimosarum
TATCACTTATGTGACATTTATCATTTAGTGTGTGTTCAAATAAATCTGAAATGTCGGTGTTTTACATTTGAGAATTAAAATTTTCCTGTATAATGTAGCAGTGGGTCTCAAAATGCTTGCTGTGTGTACTGAAACTTTTTTTTTTTTTTTTCGTACTTGCAACCAAAACAGCCTAGTACTGTAGATGTGAGGGAAAAATTTTTGCCGGTTCTTAAAAATTTTGAAGTGTTCTTTTTCTCATTGTATAATTACATGTGTTTACCTATAATTATAAATTACTTTATGTTATCAGTTAATTAGTAGTGAATTACATATTTATTTATTTATTCTTTCATTATTTTTCTAGATATTTTTCTTCTCCTTTCTTTTTGCAAGGCAATTATGCATATCTATATACACTAAAGAGTCAAAATATTGTGACCACCTACCCAATAACGCATTTTGCAACCTTTGGCTTGCAGAACAGCTGCAAATCTCCATAGCATGGATGCCACATGTTCTTGGTAGATGACTAGAGACGGGTTGTACCAATTATCTAAGCAGTGGTCACACAGTCAAGATATTCTGACATGGTGGTGTTTGATTCTGAGCTGCTGCCATGTGACATACCAAATGTGCTCTATTGGGTTAAGGTCTGGTGAGTTAGGTGGCTAGGACATTAATTGGAATTCATCCATATGCTCCTCGACCATTCCAACAGAATTTGAGCCTTGTAACATGGGGTGTTGTCCTGCTGGAAGGGGAATACAGATGCAGTGTAAGGCTGCAAATGATCCGCAGTGATGTTAGATAGTTCGCTGCTTCCGCGGTCCATTCTACAACAACTAAGGGTCGTAGAGCCGTCCATGAGAACATCCCCCAAAGCATAATACATCCACCACCAGCCCATGTATGACCTGCTGTACAGGGGATGGGAGCAATTGTTTGCCTGGAAGGCAGCGTATTGTGGCACGGCCATCGGCATGATGAATTAGAAATCATGATTTATCTAACCATTCAACTGTCTTATTTATTTATGGTCTGTTCTCGATATTCCTGGGCCCATTGTAGGCACAGTTGACAATGAAGGTTGGTGAACAAAGAAACACAAGTGGAAATTCAGCTGCACAGTCCACATCCAACAGTGTATGTTAAACTGTGTATTCGAAAACACTTGCATCTGCATTGCATTGGGCTGTCAGCTGAGCCACTGTCTTGCGGCAGTTTTGCTGTACCAAGTGGGACAGTCTCTGACATCCTTTTTGTTTGATGACATGTGGACGTCCAACATCTTGGCATCTATTGGTAGTTTCACTGTCATTTATCCACTTTGCATAAATGCTAACAGTAGCAGCCTACCATTCGTGCAGTTTCAGAGATTCTTGTTCCGAGTCTTCTGGCCATTACAATCTCTCCTCAATCAGATTCACTTAGATCAGCAGCCTTTCCCATCACTTGCAAAATTAAGTGCAAGAATGATTCTTACCTTCTCCAGCAGCAGTTAAATACCATTCCCACTTAATCACATCCCCCACATCATCCAGAGGAGTTCATTGAAAAATGTGGGGGTGGTCATAATGTTTTGGCTCATCAGTGTTTAAGTCACAATAAATCTCACCTTTATGCATGTGATTGCAAGGCTAAAAAGCTTGAGGAACACTGGTGTATGGGATAAAATATAACTGCAATTCCAATTGTATCAATGTATGTAAGTTTAGTGTTTTCTTAGTTATTTTCTTACAATGTCTCTTTTTTTTTATTACTATTCATAACAGTGGCGAGAATTAGCTCGGGAACTCAAAGGTGTTCTTCGAATAGGTGCTGTTAATTGCGAAGATGACTGGATGTTGTGCAGACAGCAAAATATTCATTCTTATCCTTCTCTTATCATCTATCCTCAGGTAGTAATTTTAAAAAGAAGTTGTAGGTATTTGTTTCAAACTTGGTTTAAGTAGTTAAATTATTTAGTAAAATATTATTCCTGTCTAATTATTATTAGATAATATAAATTTAAAAGAAGAAAAAAAATCAGCTTGTTGATTTTAGGTGCTTTTTATGAAGTGGTAAGTAGATAGATTTTAAACATTCTATGTTGAGTCTTGTATCAGTTGTGGAATATGAATGACATTATTTTAATCTGTTTTTGTTGACATTGCTGAAGAATACAAGATTTCATGTTGTGCATGTTAATTGGCATTTTAAAAATTGTTTGCTTGCTGTGTGTACTGAATTTGAAGTCAAATATTTAAATCAAACATTGTGTTACGTTTCATATAGACAGTGGGAGTCTTTAGTGTTTACTGTAACTATATTAAATGTACTTGCTTTCCAGAGGTAGAAAACATAGTAATAATATTCTAATTTAAATTATCATTTTGAAATTCTTTTTGTGTCTTTTGAAATAATCTTTTTTCTTACATAAGTTTTGAATTCATGAATGGTGTTAAGAACTTACCTATCTGTGTAAGCTGCTTATTACTGTAATCCAGCTCAACATTGTAATTATTTGATATCATCTCATATGGCATTGGAAGTTAAGCTTTGGGCTATAGAAATTTTCTTTGAGCTTTACTGCAAGAAGACAACTATTATTAATTTAAAAATTTTCTATTTGAGGAAAATAATTAGCCTTTTATTTATTGGCAATATTTTTTTTAATTAAACAGCATGCTTGAAACGTAAGGTACTTATATCTAATCTTGCATTTTTTCCCCCTTTTGATGTTTTCAGACTTGTGCCATCTATTGCATGCTTTGTGTACAAGTACATACAATTAATTCACGTAACGTATTTAATTTGTGATTGGGCAAGTTTGAAAATAACTGCTGAAACAAATACTGCAGTGTGGCAGGATTTAAACAAGATATTTGGCTTTAAAAAATGGGGATGATGTAAGCATTGTGTAAAAAATGTGGGCTTCAAACTTATCTTTTCTAATTCAATGTTCACAAAACTATGAAACTAGCAGTTAGCAGAAAATGGTCTGATTAATTCAATTTGCTTATTTATCATGTCAATAAAAGTTTTGGCTTCTGTCGCAATCTTCGTATTGGCCTAATAAATATTTCTGAGATGATTTTCTTCTATAGTTTTTTAAGCAAATGATTTTGCATAACATATTTTCTTCCACTGCACTGTTTATGCATTGAATTTCATAAAGTATTGTACATAGTCTGAGATCTAGTCTCTTTTGGACTTTGGTAATTCAGGTTTTTCAATTTCTTTGGGTATTTAGTTCATCTGTTAAAATCTAGTAACATGACATGAAGAAATTATAAAATTAAAAATATGAAATAATAAGCATTTATTTTCTTAAGGGAATCAAAATTGACCCACAAATTCAATATTTATTTGTTTTATTGAGAGTTTCTTTCAGTGTAAGTTATTTAATTTGCTTCATTTTTTGAGCTAATACTTTCTCTTAAATTCTATAGGTAGACATAATTTCTTATTCAATTTACAAAGTTCCATTGCTCAAGTCTTGTAATTGCCGCATCGAAAATTCCCAATAAATTGTAAAATTTTTTTCATTGTGTACAACCTATCTGTCACTTTCTTCACTATTAAAAACAATATTTTCTGCATTCAGAACCCTACTACAAATATTACCGTCTGCTAGTTCACTAATGATTGAGACATTAGCATTGCAATGAAAAACTTCAAACTCGTAACTATCATCATAGCTCTTAGCTAGCATTTGTTACAAATTCTTGGCAATGTATTGGCGACTAAAGTCAAGTTGTTCTGCTAAATTTTATCTTGCCTGTACAGCAAGGTGACGAGGTTAAACCTGAATTATATTAGTTTAGGTATTTATTACACTTATGGCTATTTTCTGCACATGCATAAAGCTGATTTTAGCCGTCAAATAAATAAATTCCCACATATACTTATCCAGGGCTGGCGTTAGCATTTTATAGTCTGGTGCAGGCTCTGCGGGTCCGGAATTCTGCTGTTAAGCATCTCCCTAAATTGTAAAAATTTTGCTGCCCCTAAATTTGCATTCCAGTGCTATCTGTAAATTATAAAGATTTTGCAATCCCTTAATTTTGTCGCGTCTCTAAATTCTAAAAACTTTGCTTCCTGTAAATTCTGCCACTGGTGCAGCCGTAAATAACGCTGGCACCAGTTCTGGGCTTAACTGAATCCCAAATCAGCTATTCTCAGTTCAAAGAGCATTAAGCATAATCTTTTGTCCAATGAATATCATTTGCAAATTCTATTTTTTGCACATGGAAAGAAATTTCTGTTAAATTTCTCCTCGTCAACATACTTAACTCTCTGCAACTGAAGTTTGTAATCATCTCCAAATGTAATGCCAACATATAGGTTATCATTGCTTGATGTACTAACAATTCAATTACTAATATTAAAATATTTTTTTAAATTGTTTAGACATTGCTGCCCAAGCCATTTCTCAAACTTCAGTATTTTGATAGTAATGTAATGATGAAAGCAAAAAGTTATAATGTTTCATTAGATTAGTGTCAGTGCCAAGGTTAAAGTAAGAATGAGGGAATAAAAAATATCAAATGCACAAGTGTAAACTGTAAAAAAGAATTTCTAAGAAAAAAAGATTTGTGGTGGTCCAGAGGTCCAGATTTTAGATCATGCGAGGTACTGGACATCCAGGCTTTGGATTTTCTTCTGTATATAAATTCCAAGATGTAAAATTTCTGATATTCAGGTGCTTTATTTACTACTGCTTTGTAGTCATTTCTTCTTGAGCCACACCAAAGCCAGTAAATTTTAAAAAAGAATGGTTAAGTTTAGTTTTTTAACATCTAATTTCTAAAGGGCATAAAAATTTCTATTAAAGTAACTGTTTTGAAGAGACCAAGATTATTTTCAATCTGAAATGCAGGCAGCAAAGAATTCCTATGTTACTTGCTTCAGAGCTAAAATAAAATAGCCTTAACCAAATTTAATTCATTATTGATAATACTGTTTTGATCATGAACAGGGTTTGCAATTGGCCACTATCAACTAATTAATTAAAGGATTTGACAGTTGAGTGATTTCTGTACTCTAGTTTTCAAACATTAAGCAGGCAGTGGTAAAATCAACAAAATCGGAAAAGTAAAGCTTTGTGTAACACCAGATTGCACATGAAGATAGCAACATGTTCATGTTTATGCATGAAAGAAAACAAGCATCATCAGGGTTCTTATGGCCATTAAAAGCCCTTAGGTTTTTTAGAAACTGTTTTTGGTCCTTGAAAGCCTTTTATCTTGGCCAAAGTCAGCAAAAGACCTTAGTTTTACTCAACTGACATTTCTGCCTATTTTTTATGACTGCTGTTTTGAGTGTGAATTAACATTTTGGAGAAATATTTCTTGGCTATTCATTAACATATATCTATTTGATGGGTTATCATTTGTGGGGTTGTGTCGTGAGCCATTCTGTATGCCCTGTTCAGATTAGCAGCTATGCAAACAAGAGGTGACTGGGATGCATACCCAAATGCCATGCCAACTGCTAAGTCCATGTGATGATGACGAATGCAAGCTGACAACATTCATTCACCTCTTTGTCTGCATGCATGGATATGTCCATCATGATGCTTTGCACATAAATCAGATTTGTCCTAAAAGACGATGTGCTGCCACTCCCATGTCCAGTGTCATCATACCATTATGCTGCGGCTGTGGCATCAAGGTAAGGTGTAATAATGGTTGCTGTGGTAGCCGTGCATGGTACTGCAGCGTCATCACAGTGTCCTTGCATATATTTGTCGTCCTGCAGGCTAACCAAGTTCCTGACTCAGAGTGAGTGACATGACTGTGCTATTATGCAAAGCCAAGAGGACAACATGTCTGTTGGGCATTATTGGCCCGGGGCCTACTGAGATCCTGCATGGCATTCAAGTATGCCCTCTTTAACCTATTGACTCCATATCTGCTTAACGTTCATGGGATTCTAACTTGCACAAGCAGCAATGTGGCGAAACAATAAACCGAAATCCTGATAGTCCATGATTCTGCCTTAGTTGAATTCTGACTTCCGACATGTGTTAGTAGGAGTTTCTACATCCTTCGTTAGGGATCACTGACCTTTATACAAACAACTAATGTTAAAATGTGATTTCAAAATGAGAAGCCTGCTGTGCAATTTTCCCATTTTTACACAATGTAGATAGCATTACTCATACCTGCTTTATATTTATATGCTGGAATGTTAATCATTTGTATAATCTCAGCATGTAGTACCTTTCATACAAATTTGACATTTGATGCATACTGCCTACATAGTGTAGCAGTTTTAATGGTCAGCAATGTATTATGTCAAACATTTCATCGATAATCAACATATTTCATGCCTGCCTTTCTCTTCATTTTCATGACATTTTTCATTGGCTGAACATGTGTGGTTTATGGCTGAATAGAGTTTGTTATGATTACAGTTATCAAGGCTTATAAATAGATGAACTCTGGTAAAGAATTTAAGCCTCATCATGGATTGCAATGTCCCAAGCTAGCATTCAGTATCTAGTTCACTGTATGTTCGCTTGTGTAACAGCATTTATTGCTGTTTACCTATGGCAGCTGCATGAAATGATGATGTGTGTTCATTCTTTTCTTTCAAATTACCTGAAATTTCAATTGCTTCATCTTTATACCATAAGTTTATTTGTAAAATTAATTTATTTTTGATTGGTGCTGCTGTATTCATGACCAGGCGATTATTTTAAATTGTAATATTTAAGAAATTATTCATATATTTTTGGAAATCCATTTTGAACTGACTTCTGATTCATCTAAGAAGTTGCTTGATGTACTAACTGTGTATTAATAGTTCACGTATTTTGTGTTTTTTTACAAAAATATTTGTTAGTACTTATGCGTTTTTTAAGAACTTAGTCATAATATAATTTTATTACTAAATTCAGAAAGAAAAATATCATGGTTCAAGAGAGTTGGACGCTATGGTGCAACATGTTCTTCAGATGTTACCAAATAATGTTATAAAGTTAAGATCAACCGATTTTATTGAAGTAATATCAAGAGAAGAATTGACGTCTCTGCCCTGGCTAGTATTTGCGTGTAAGAGCCATAAAAGTAAGTTCAGAAATACTGAAAAACGTTGTATATTTAATCCATATCAGAACAGTATATACCATGTCTCTTCAAATCTAATGCCATAGATTCTAAGACATTCTTATTTTCTCTATACACAGGGGTGTGGGGGGGTGAATTTGATAAAAAATATTCTAAAAAATTTTAAGCATGTTAACAATTTTATTGCATTAATAATATCTGTTTTTAAATAGTATATTATTCATAATTTTCTTCTGAATGGAGATCAAAATTCAGTTATTCAAAACCGTTGATATTTGTGCTGTAATACCAGTTTACTTCACTTTCACTGTCACATTCTCTGACTTTCATTCATTATCTCACTGTGTTTTCATTGTATCACTGTTTACTTTCATTATCTTGCTGTGTGTAACTTTTCTGGACCTTAGAAGATATTGGTGAAGCAACATTTTATGCTGTTTTTCCTGAGATTAGTTTTCAGGCTATTGATATCCTTGCATAGTTTGATGACATTGAATCAACATCTTTTAAAAGTTACCTACCATAGCTTCCTGCAATGAGTGGGTATGTTGCACAGCTCGTGATTTAAAAACTCCTGATAATTTCTAAATGTTATATTCTCTAAACAATTTCTACTTCCAAAAGAAGCATTAAAAATTAATGCAAAAAGAAGATTTTTTAAAGAAAATTTTATCATAGCAAGCGCTACCACATTCTCCAAAATCATAACATTCTGTATTGATACTAGGTATATTAAGATCTTTCTTTTACAGTCAAGTAAAAATCACAAATGTTGCCAAATATTCAGACTTAAAAGTATAGTTTTATAAACAAATGCTGTCAAAAATTGTCTTCCTCTATTCTAAGTTATTTAAGGAATTTCTTCAGCTGTCAGTTGCATAATTTGCTGAATGATAGTAATTTTTGTAGTGCATGTTACAGGTACAAAAATATTACAGCTTCCAGAATTTCCTTTTTTTAACATGCAAGGCACTGTCATTTCTTTTGACAAAAACATGGACATGCTGTAACAAGTATTTGTTTTACTAGTGCCAAAAATTGACTGATACTTATTGTTATGTTCTTTTTATTTCAATATATCTTCATAGTGATGTATTGAAGTTAATTATTTTTTCACTTTTTGTACAGTGTTTTGACTATTATTTGATGTGAGGGAAAAAAAAGAAGACTGAAATACAGCAATTGAATTCCTTATGTTTATCATGTTTGTAGATAGAACCAGAAATGTAATTGTATCTAGTTTACTATAGTTCCAAATCTGATTTTCTGCCACATTCCTTCTTTATTTTTATTTTATCTGGTTGTAACAAAAGTTTTCCTGCCAAAAAACATTCTTTATAAAGTTAGGAAAGAAAACATGAAAGCAGTACCTTTAGTGCATGTAGTTATCATCACCCAAGTGTATGAATTTCTGCCAACGTTTTGGTAGTTTCTATTAAAGCCTTCGGCCGAGAAACTTAGTGGCCGCAAGTCCAAACACATAACAACCTCATTTTGGATGTTCTGTACAGAATAGAAGATAGCACCAACAAGATGTAGCTGCAGGTGGGAAAAAAGTAGAAGTCCGAAGGAGCAATATTGGGGCTATATGGTGGGTGTGACAAAAAATCCTATTCGAGTCCGTACATAGGCCGGTTGGTGAATGCAGACGTGTAGTCATGCAATATCTTGATGGAACATTACCTTTTTGCCCTGGAATTCAATTCAACGTTTTTCTAGATAGTAGCATCAATACAGACTAGCATCTTGCTGTGCACCTTACTGCTGAGGGTTTCACTTTTTTCCAGATACTCTTTGTGAATAATACTCGGCAATCCCACCAGATACGAATAAAAGCAGTAATAATATATAAACGTAAAAATAGAAGATAAAACGCATGCCAAAATGGAAAAATTAAGAGTAAAATATACTAAAAAAAACATAGTTGAATGTTGATAATGAGTGTCTAAATAAGAATAGGCCAGAGAGCCATTTGTTTTTTTGAAATTGCTGCAACACAGAAATTTTACCATTTCCTGTGTATGCATTCTCTACCCAACTGGCAGTAAAGTTTTCTTTGGAGGAAACATAAGGCTCTTATTGTAAGAGATCAAGAATTCAGAGTTGCACTGGCATGAAAGAAAAACAAAAGTCCTGGCTGATCATTCTTGGTCAGTTTTTTGGTTTTGAGAATAATGAATGAATGGAGGGGTTGAATTGCTGTAGCCAGTATTTTGACCAGACCCTTCTTTTGAAGGCATTATGTATTTGTCCGATTAATATTCCTCTCTCCTAAATAAATTGACTGCAATCTATGAGTGAGAATTTACATGCTGTTTTCAGCACATTATAATTTAGCTTGACTCTTCTTCTGTCCTGAAACTTGTTTAATGGTAGATTTCATAAGATTTTGAATTATTGGTGATAGAATAAGTATACTCCAAGTGTTTCATTAGATCAGGTGGACTCTGTTGGGGCTTAACAAGTATATAAATACAAGTTATGACTTAGCCACGTGCATAATGTTTTACTTATTTGATTATTTTGCAACTAACTAATCACTAGGCAATAATTCCCTGTTAAAAGAATGTAGCCTGAAATACACGGGTCACTAGGTTAGAGAAACTAAGGAAGCTTTAATGTTTCATAATGATTTTTTTTTTTACATTTTATCAATCAAACATGATATGTTATTTATAGATTGTTGAATATTACAGCAAAATTCAATGATAGTTTAACTTAACTTTTTAATATTTCAGATTGTATTCATAAAGATGACATGAAAAAACTAGCTATAATACTGGTATGTAATAAATTTCAATCTCTTTGTCCTAGGGCATGACTTTATTTAAATTAAAGAAATTAGTTATTATGTTCTGCACTTTTTATTAAATTGCATTTTTTCTTTTACTAGGAACATTTAGTAAATATTGGTGAAGTAGACATTGAAAATGAGAAACAAATTTGTGATATTATTGACTGTAAGTCATCAGTTACATACTATTTTAATCTGAGCTTAGCCTTGCCAAAGACTGAACAGAGAAGTGTATCTATTGATGATGTTGAAACAGTTGAAATTGTGAAGAAAGTACTTCAACTGTTGCCTGAACCAGAAGATGTAACAGAGGAGAAATTTGAGGTAAGTAATAAAATACAACTGCATTCGTGTATGTGATTGCTTTAAATGAAGTGTTTGCTCTAGAATAAAATTTAAATACACAACCTAATTGGAGGGAACAATGTATGC
The DNA here is from genome assembly GCA_000611955.2 of Stegodyphus mimosarum. NCBI lineage: Eukaryota > Metazoa > Arthropoda > Arachnida > Araneae > Eresidae > Stegodyphus > Stegodyphus mimosarum. The sequence continues at coordinate 305,074 of KK112364.1, forward strand.
TTTTATGTTTAAAATTTTCAATATATCACTAACACCCCCCAAAGAGATCTGCTTTCTTATGTGTTTTCCATAACTGTCTTGCTTTCATTTTATGATCAGTTTTCCATCAAGCTATATGTTAAATTGTCTTGAAATCCCTTATACCACCTTGTACCATGTTCTTCTCAAAGTCTGAACAACTGAATTGTTTAGCTATAGTAAGGCAAGAAAAGCTACATATCTCAGTTGATCAGGTGATATAAATATCTCATTTTTTGTCAAACTAGAGTAAATAGCATAATTCAAATTTTCTTTCACAATTCATAATCATTTTTTATGCATGACATAGAGGGGGGCAGTTAAAAGCAAAATCTAATAAATGTATTAGCCAACTCTATGCCCACAGGCACCATTGCACACACTGCAGGTTTTATGTGTGATAATGATGAAAATAGTTTTTGATATAAAATGTTATATAATTTTTTTATAATTAGCATTTGATTAGAGAAATGTATGCAGATTTGTTTAAAATTTTTTTTTATCTTTATCATTTTAAATGGGTTTACCAGATGATTCTATTTGACTAGGATTGTCCCAGTCTATTATTTTGCCCCTGTTATTTGTTAAATGTTAAAAAATTTCAAATCTACATGCATTATTATTTGCCTCCTTATACTACTGTATTGTACATGGCTTTTCATAGATGGTGCCATACAATTATATATTCTGTATTGTGGTGACATCTACAGAGGGGAAATCCCCATTTAATGGGTATTCTCTTAAATGCAATGTTATATTTATAGCTAATAATATGCTCATATTTTTAGCTCGCATGTTTCCTACTTTATTATTGTTATCTTCTACTTCATTTTTTTACGTGCTTTGTTATTTTAATCCTGAAATGAGTGACTTATGTAAAAGAAAAGTAACCTATAATTTCAATACTGCCTCAGAAGAATTATAGTGTTTCATCAGTTTTAAAGATAAATGTGTTTGTTATTTGGAAGTGGCATTGCATAGCTGAAAGAAACATAAAGTGAATGTCGTTTTCAGACAGTTCATGCCACTTTCAGTACATTTTGTTCAATTAAATCTGAAGAGAAGAGAATTAGCTTCCTGTTTTGAACCTGTTTGTCCAACTGTCAGTTTCCATTAAGCCTGCAGTAAAAAGTAAAAATGCTGCTATTGCTTCTTTCAAAATTTCTCCCATACTTGCAAAGAAGCCTTTCTGGTATGGTCAATCGTTAAAAGAAACATTTTTAACTATTGCTGCTGGTATTTGAGGGATTTTCTAATAAACACGAGATTATGTCAGCAATACAAGGTTATGCATTTGTTAGATAACACTGTCACCAGAAGAATCCATGCCATTTTGTAAAACATGCAAACTCAGTTAAATTGTGACTTGGAAATATGTGACTGATTTTCACTACAGTACACGAGAGAGGGAGGCTTCCTGGCATTTGTCTCATTCGAGCTCTTACACAATTAAATGTACCACTTACTCCAGGAGTGATCCAAGGAGTCATAACCTCTCCCCCCGGTTATCCCAGGGAGACAAAAGTGCACACTGTCAAAGTTTAAAGCACACAAATCAATGGCAACTGGTCTTCTTCAAAAGAAATGAAGTAAAATCAAAGCCCATTCCCTAGTGTTCACCAAGAGAAGCCAAACACCCAAGGAAAACCTTTGATATCAAATCATGTAACATCCCCACAACCAAGGGGCAGACAAAGACAGTACCAGCATGGTCCCTGCCAAGCCTGAACCTAACTACTGCAGAATTGATGGTTCTAGTCCCTGTGAAGACTGATTGTGTACCCCAGGAGCCAAGTCTGTCTAAGTACAGGTCTTTGCCAGAATGCCTGGGGCCCCCAGTCGACCCCTGGGGGGATGATTCTCACGACAGTTTGACGATTACAAATACATCAAACATTGCACAGTCTGCCTTTGCACAATTTATTGGCAATAACCATTGCCTGAGCATCAGGCATGGTTGGTAATATTAATGGATTTATTGCCCTCTGCAAAAATAAATAATTTCAAAACTTTATATTGTATTACAGTATCATTCACCAGGAAGATTTGTATGATAGAATATTGCCTTTTGGATGTGTAATGAAGATAGTTACAAAAATGGTAAACATTATTCGAGCAGTCCCTTTGCAACACAACCTTTCAAGGCCCAACTAAAAAATCCTGAAGTTCTTCATCTCATTCTGTATGCTGGAGTATGTTGACTCAATAAAGGCAAAGCTTTTGCAAGATTTGTTAATATAATTGAAGAAATAAAAAAGTATCTCAATACCCAAAATCAAAATTTTAATGGTTAGAATTACTTTTACTGGGTGGTGGACTAAGGTTTCCTCATAGACGTAATTGAGAAATTCAATTCTTTAAACTTAAAGCTGCAGGAAAAAGACAAACATATAGCCTTAATTATAAGATTTGTGTAGGCATTTAAAGCTAAACTGGTTTTCTGGATATCACATCAGCTGATTATGTCACTTGTGTAGTTCCCAAATATGAAGGACATGATAGACGAAGCTGAAATAAATTTGTTCTCAGTTATTATCAACCTTCAATTTCTTTAAGACCAGTTTGAGAAACGATTTCAAGAATTTAGTATTATCTAGCCAGTGGTCACCTTTTTCATCAATCCTTTTACTTGGCAAGTAAATATAGTTGCAACAGCTGTATACACTGCTGAATTCGTTCAACTAAGAATGGAAGAATTGTAGCTAGAAATTTTGATTTTTAAATTGACATTGTCTTACACTGCAATATATCATATGAGAACTACTGTATTACAGTTGGCAGAGACAAACTGCAAGTCTTGGAAAGAGCATCGTATAAGACAAAATTCACATACTTGTGTGAATCATTGTTTTCAATACTGAATATCGCAAAATCAAAGTACTCATTTCGACTTGCAGAGGAACATCACGATAACTGCTTATGACCAGACATATCATCATGCTCTAGTAATTATGAAGCAATGCCAATGAAATGCAAGGCCAGATAACACACTGAGAGTAGGAATTACATTTTTTATGAAGAACTTTTATACCAACTAATTGTAAACCAAAGAATTTGTGAACTTTTGTTTGTAATATTCAGTAGTTATTTATTTCACATAAGATCATTATTAATAACTTTTATATCCTAAATATATATATTTGGAATATTATTTTTTTGTATATTATTTGTGTATTATTAACTGTGTTAACCTATAAATTTACCTTGAAAAAATAAATGTGCTCACTGCCCCACTGATATTCTAGATTGTGCTCTAAGATACAGAAAAGTTGGGAATTCCTGGTAAAAGCATTTTCTCCCAATTTTTCAGAATTGGCTTTCATTTGAGATTACTCTATATGTTTAAAATTTTTTATATTTAGATTTCGTCTTTATGTGCCTAATAACTGCTTTTCCTTGATGGAGTTCCTTTTTTCCCTCCAATTTTAGGTTGTGTATTAATTTTTGGTATTACTTGACCATAAGTGTTTCATCATGGCAGAAAGGATGAATGTATACTTATTAAAAAAAGGGGGCAGCTCTATATCTCCCATTGTACTGGGCTGATTGACAAAATTCAACTTTCATTTTTCATGAGACGAAACGAACTTAGATATACAGGGTGTTTATAAAGTCCCGGACCCATTTTGATGTTTAATAACTCATAAAATAATAAAGACAGATTAAAATTAATAATATAAATCGTTAGATATACTCAAAAAGTTTCATGACTCTTGTCAATGAACTTCCACATGTGCCCCTTCGTCGCACGGAGAACATCAAGTCAGTATTCAATTTCACGCCAGGTACCTGCAAGCATGTTGGCATCCACAGAGGGTATTGCGGTTGTAATTCTGGCTTTTAGGTCATCAATGTTCGACACTCTCCTCCTGTAAACGTTGTATTTTACAAATCCCCAAAGGAAAAAGTCCAGCGGCATTATATCAGATGATCTGGGTGGCCAAGGAATTAAACCTCCTCACCCAATCCATATTCCTGCAAAATGGTCATTCAAAGAACTACAAACGATGGTACCCCAATGAGGTGGTGCACCATTTTGTTGCAAAAGGACATGTGGCTGAAGCTCTTCTAGTTGTAGAAATAGGAAGTTTTCCAACATATCTAAGTATACGACTGATAAGAGATTGTCTTTTCTTTTCTGTGCCTTACGGTATTCATGGGGTTTTTCAGATCCTAATTATAATTAATATGCAGACGATATTTAGAAAAGTACAGATATTTAGACTGGAAAATGAAATTATCTGAAATTAACCACATGTGCAGACAATATTTACAAAAGTAAAGATATTCAAACTTGAAAAGGAAAATATATGTTATTTCATCAATAAATGCCATAAGTTTGTTTATATCTTTATTATTTTATGAGTTATGAAACATCAAAATGGGTCCGGGACTTTATAAACACCCTGTATATTAGATTTATTTATGGCATTGCTCTAATATGTATTTTGACATAAAAATCAGACTTGTCTTACACAGACTTTAACACACTCACAGATTTTTACAAAAAAATTTGTCGTCACATTTTTTCCCCATATTTTGGTCCTACACCTCAAATTCTGCCAAATTACCAAGTTTCGTAAAAATCGATGCTAGTTAAAAAATTTGATCTAAAAATTTTAGCTTTTAGAATTTTGTAAGATGATCTTGATACACTAAAATGAATTTCATGTCACGATCAGGATTGGACTGCATAAGTATTAGGTCAACTTGGCATTAAGAATTCATTTCGCTATGCACGGTTGATTTGACTACAGTCCCCTTTTTCACAGTTTTTTGTTTTTTCTAGCATGGTTCACATAGTCTCAAACATGGGACAGTATATTCTATGGTTACATTCTTGTACTTGTGATTCAGTTCTTTAATCATACGAGTTCTTCCACCATGGCCAACTCTGATATGAGTGTCATGTATGATGCTAAAGACTTCATCAGTTGTAACATAATACAGGATTTCTCCTTTTTCTGCAGACAATGGTGCTATATGTTTGGCCTCTCCTCCAATATTTAGACTATCGTAGTGTTTCATCCTTCTGTAATGAACTGTTTGTTCTTTGTTCACACATTTTGCTTCTTTCACTTCATTTATTAACAAAGTGTATATCTCATTTGTTAAATAAAAGCTATCCTGCTTATTTTTTACAGATTCAGTCAAAATGTCGTGAAACTTTTTCCATGTAACATCACTCATATCCTTTCAGCAAAATCAGTTTTTTGTTAACTTTTGTGGTATGTGTGTGCAAGTTAGGAATCCTGTTCTTTCAGAAGTCTGCATTTTTTCTGAGGTATTAACTTTTATCTGAAATTTCATTATCACATTTTACTTCAGTTTTGTATATAGGGTTTTGTATATATTTGTATACTTATACATTCATATTCAATTTTCAGTTTATAAGTTATTATACTATCTGCCATTCAAAATGAATTCATTGTATTTTATACAACTGTTTTTGAGAAATCAGTATTTTGGAAATAAAAGCCATTGACCAATTTACAAATTCCTTTCATCTCTGAAAAATTTTTTAAATGATTTCGGTGACCAAGTTTTTTATGCTAAAATGTATTTGGCAGTACACCTGAGTGTAATGATATTTTATGAAATTAGTTCATAAACAGATATTTTTAATACTTCCATAGGAGATACGAAGCTCTACAAAGAGTTTAACATCATCACCGTGGTTAATCCAGTTCACAAAAAACAAGACTAGTCCTTTTGATGAAGATGTGGATCTCAAACGCCTTAAAGCACTTTTGCCAGAAGTAATGCTTGGACTGTTTGATTGCCTGCATCATATGTCTACTTGTTCATCCATGTACGTACAGAAATTTCCTACATTCATTCTGTTCAAGCCAGGTGGCATGTATGAATTCCATCATGGTATGAAATCATTATTTCTTAATTTTTTTATATTTTACAATATTGTAATATTTTTCAGTTTGTCATAATGATTTAAAAAAATAATTTATTTTATAATATTAAAAAAAATAAATAATAATTCTTTGTATGTTTGTTAAAATTTTTGTGTGTACAGTCGGGAGTAGAACTATGGATTTAAAAAATATTTGATATTAACTGCAAGTCTTTCCTTCCTGTTAAAAAGATAAATATTTTGCAATGCAAAATAATCTTATTTCGGCGATATTCTGACATTTTACCATATTAAACAGAAGCACATGCTTAAATTCTTTTGCATTAAAAGAGCATGAGCTTGTTAATATAATGCTATGAAATTATTTGTTGTAATATATAATTCTTTATCTATGCTGTAATATATGTTCCAAAACTCTCAATTGTGTAAATTATCAGTTATCTGAACTTGTCAAAAACGCGTGAACAGCTGTCATTTAAGTATCTGTAAAAAATCTGAGACTAAGATGCATTTGTGCATGTAAATTTTTTCGAAATTTTTCAGTCACTCGTACTTTATTTCTTGAATCTTGAAATTGACTTTAAGTAATAAATCATGTTTATTATAACACTGAATATATATGGATTTATATTCTTTGTATTTAATCATCATTTCACCGATTAGTGTTTTTGTATAGATGATATTGATTTTCATTTTTTCTTATAAAACTTCTTGTTTTTCACAAATACTTTCTTGTATGCTTCTTTTTTAATTAAGATAGCCAAACATGTTTCTCCAGCATATGATATTACCATTAAATTGGCATATTTTCTTGGAATTGCTGATAATCAAAAAGTATCATCTGTTCTTTTAACTTTTGCTAAAATATTGTAGTATTCTAATTATTCAGGTTTTTTTTTTTTTTGGCTGGGCCAAATTAAATTAAACCTGTTTGTTTATTTATGTGTTTCCATTTATTTATTTGTTCACTGAATGATACAATATTTTAGATACTTTAAGAAGCTAGATCAGTGATTCTCAGCCTTATTTTCCCCATGCATCCCTTTCACCATTGCTAGATGATCAGTTCCCTCTCCTTTCCTAAACCATAAAATATGCATACATTTATTTAAATTTAAGGGATTTCCCTCCTCATTGAGAACCTCTGAGCTGAATTAATATGTTTCAAGTGTAAATTTGCCTACCATGTCTGGCAAAAGTACATTACCTAAAAACATCACTGGAAAAACATATGTTCTGCATGTATGCTGACTATTCTTTGGGTACTCTATCTAAGTCTTTGATTAGCCATAATAATGTGCTCCTTACCTAAAAATTGATGAAATGAGCATAATGATATGTCATTTGTACATGTATGGCAGAAATATGTTTTAGGATGGTAGCCAATATGCTGTTCCTTTTAGAATGCTCTTCATAATTTTGCTCAAGCTATTTTTTTGGTTAATTTTTTTAATTGTGAGAAATTGAATTCATTTCCAATGTTACAATGCAAAATGCAACAGGTTTTCTAGCAAATCATTTCAATAGACAGGATAATCTAAATGAACTTGTCTTGCTATACTTCCAAGGTGTTTTAAAAAAATTAAAAAGTATTAACCATTATCATTCAGCTTTATTTTGTCTGAGAGCTAATGGAAAAGTAGAGAGGTTTAACAAAGCTTTGGAAAAAAAAGAGATACAAATAGATCTGATGCAGAGACAGCAATAGAAACTTGATACTTTGATACAAACGTGATTACTTCTACTGCGGAAGCAGTACTGCGGTTCTACTGCGGAAGCAGTACTTCCCTGCAACCTGAGATGTTTCCATAATGGGTATGGTGATGAGGTTTACATGAGTAGATCTCAGAATGGGAGATCAGCATCCAAAAGAAAGAAAAAGGCCCAAAAACATGGCATGCAGAAGTGAGGAATCTGCTGCTATGGTCTTGGAGGTGTCATCATCTGTTGGTGAAAGAGGCAATTAACCTGGCAGGAAGAAGTCCATTTCTGAAAGAGGCCTCTGTCACGTGTTCACTCTCAGAACAGGATTTTGGGAGAGGAATCTTGAACTTGGTAGAGATGTCACTTGTCGGCCATTAATATGCTTCATGAATACATAGGCAGGAAAAAGGTAAAATGTACACAATAACAATGTAAAAACGCCAAAAATGTTTCGAATAATATAGTTCAGATGAGTGTAGTCTATTATTTACATATATCAGAGGTACATAATAGTGTCTAGGATGAATATAGGTAGGTTCTAATAGATGGTGCCATAAATCAGAGAGGGATGCTGAGTAGTCTATTTAAAATATAATAACAATAATCCGATTGGCAGGAAAAATGCAGAGTCAGTTTCAAAACATTGTAATAATGTACTTATGTTCGAAAAAAGAGTAGAAGTTGAAAAAAACGACAATTTCCAAAAGTACCCAAAACTATTCAGTATTGAACTGATGATCTGCGGATTTGTACATCGATGGTCTATCTGTTCGGGTACTCTGTTGATGCTTGACTCTTGGGGAAAAGTGAAGTGACTAAGAAGTAGATCAGGATCTTCTGTGGAGAAAGTATCCAAAGTCTGAAGTGGGATGAGATAGTTTTAGCTATGTTGACTTAACATATTAAAGACATGAGCTGTGAAGGGTCAAGCATAGTAGTCATCATCGATGATTACGTAGTTTAACACTTCAGAAAAATCAGCAAAGTCGTTATGAATGACCTTTTTGGTAGAAATTTTTGTTCAATTTGTTGCGGTAGGTCTTAACGTAGAGGATGCTCAGATCTCTGTGAAGATTTTTGTACCTCTGCAATTTTTTAATTTCATTATGTTTTGCATTTGCCCAGACAGGGTAGGCATATGAAAAGATGGAATGGATGATGGTTTTATAAATACGCTTTTTCCTGGTCATGCTGAGTCCTGTGTTTTCTGTGAGTAGAAAATAAAGTGTCTGCATGCTACTGTAGATTTTTTCCCTGATAGTATTGATGTGCGCTGACCAAGTGAAGGATCTATTAAAGGTGACACCCAGATATATGGCACTCCTTACGCACTCTTTTGTTTTCTAAAGAGATAAACAGAGTTATTAATAGTATCCCTGCACTTGAATCCTCTGATGAGGAGAATCTGGGACTTACCAGGATTTATGTGAATTTGCCACACCCGACATCAATTTTCGACTTCTGTCATTTTTCCTTGTAATTGAAGGATAGCGTTGTCAGGTTTTCTTGATTTTTGGATGAGGGCAGTGTCATCTGCGTAGCATGCGAGTAAGAAATTATGATCACTGGAGAACTTAGGAAAGTCGTACACATAAATTAAATAGTATATCGGACCTGAAATGCTTCCTTGTGGAATTCCAGCAGGTATGGGATGAGGATCAGAGCTGATATCACCTTGCCTCACTGGAAAAGTTTGATGTTCCAGGAAAGACTTAGCAATGAGGATCAGTTCACAAGGAATTTGAAGTTTGATGAACTTGTAAAGCAAACCCTCGTGCCAGATGGGGTCAAAAGCTTTTGCCACGTCCAACATGAGGAGTGCAACACTGAGTTTATTTCAGAAGGCAGAACTAATAAATTCAGAAATCCTGAGTAACTGATGCGTTGTAGAAAGACCCTTTCTAAAGCCGTATTGCTCATTTGGGAGAAATCCTAGATGTGGTAGTAGTCTGGTATAGATGGGACATTCGAGAATCTTTCCCAGTGATGAAAGGAGGTTTATAGGTCGATAACTTGAAGGTTTGTCTGGTGGTTTTTTGGGCTTGGGAATGAGAATGATATTGACATCCTTCCTGACTGATGGAAAATGCGAGTTAGTAAGACAGCCGTTGTAGATGCTCACAAACTTGCGGATAACACTGTGTGGGATGTTTTTCACCAGTTTATTTGTAATTCCGTCATTTCAGGAGGCTTTCCTATTTTTAGAGTGCTTTATAATTTCACAGACTTCTCTGAGAGTAGCAATCTCTGGGAGTAGCACACATGATGTCGTGTGGAGAAGGCGATGCAATCCAGTCGTTAACGTGACCAGAAGTGGTGGCGATTGAACTTTGATCGGAAGGAGTATCATTCGAATCGAACTGTTCGGATAAGTGACTTGCAAAAACATGAGCTTTTACTTGACCTTGTGAATGCAAAGCCATCTTGTTTTTTGATTGGCGGGATATTATGTGAGGGTTTCTTGATTGTTCTTAGATAGTTCCAGAATGAACCGTCTTCTAGATTTAAATTTTCAATTTTTGCATTCCAAGTTTCAGTATGATGTTCTTGAATTTTTCTTTTTATAAGCCTGGTGAGTCTATTAATTTCAGTTTTTAAAGCAGGGTTCCAATTCTGGTTAAATTCTTTCCTGGTCCTATTTCTCATGGTGATGATTGATCTGATGTGTGAGGTGAGGGTGGCGCAGGTGTAGGAGTCGATTTTCTCTGTGGTGGCTTGAAGTAGTCATTCACTTTTTCTGAGAAGTTTTTTGCAGCCAGTATCCTCAGGAGACCCTTAGGTTCCTAATATTAATAGGTGATGTGAATGCAATATAATAGAAAAGCTTCCAATCTTATTTTCCTTCGGTGAGTGAAATTGGACATGATAAGTCTTGCTAGTACAGGTACATGATCCGAAAACAGATCCGTAATCGCTTCCATAGAGAATTGAAGATTGAAGTTTGCAATGAAGAAGTCCAATATATCAGGGCATCTGAGGGCATTTGGATGATAGGTCGGCTGATCTGGTACAAACATATAAATAGGTTTGTTTCCCACATAACTGTGAATGTCATTCCCATTTGCGTTATTGTGGTTGCATCCCGAGTCGATGTGCTGTGAATTAAAGTCACCTCCAATAATTGTGGGGGTTTGATTTCTGAGAGAGTATTCCAGGCCTTCCTCTGTGATGCGATGGTCTAAGGGATTATAAATTGCACAGAATATATCATTCCCTAGTTTAGGAATATTTACATTTGTACATATGATTTAAAAGCCTTTTGAATTGTCCATGAATATAAGTCCAGAGCACAGAGACCGCTTGACATATATAACAACACCTCCACCACGGTGTCGCAGCCGATCACATCTGTAGGTGGGATTAATTTGCTATTTTCAGGTTGTGTCTAGGCACAGCATTAGTTTCGGTGACTAAACAAATATCTAAGTTGTGCTGGTTAAGGAGGTGATGAAATTCGTGCAATTTCGTTGTGAGATTTTGGGCATTCCAAAGCCCAACGGTGTAGGAGCAAATGAGATTGAACTATTCATGTTGGAGCTGGGAAGGCAAGACTGACTTTTTTGATGAAAATGAAGTTAACTGAGATGTAGTATCTTTTAGCATTGCAATTGCAGCAGTGAGAGTTGCGATCACAGACTTGGCTTCTTCAAGCTTTGCAGAGAGCTCAGTTAATTTGAATGATTTTTGCCCTGGGGAGGGCTGAACACTGTTCATGATAACGAGCAAAGCTTATTTCTAGGTGAAGACTGCCTGGGTTTGGAAAAGTATACACATCCACGAAAGGAAGCAGTATGTCCCGGACCACAGTTAGCACATATGGGCGGCTCAGAAAGTAGTTTGGTGCAGGATCGAGATTCATAACCCTGACCATACTTGACACATTGTGGTGGTAGGTGGCATTGGGCCTGCGCATGATGAAAGTTCTGGCATCTGTAGCACTCAGTGGGACTGTGCGGGCTCCTGTAATCCTCTATGCTGGAGCGTAGTCGCATTAAGTATTCTAAGTTGTGTATTGTCCATGATTTGGCTGATCTGGGAAGAGTAACCTGATAGAGTGGCATCTTTTGAATATCAGGTCCTCGGTGTTTGGTTATTTTTATTACTCTATTGAGCGAGTATCCATGCTCCATAAGAGCTTCACCAACTTCAGTAGGTTCCATATAGGAAGGGATTCTTCTAATAACTACTTTCATTAGTTTATCATCAGGTAGCATGTGAAATATTTCACTTCCTTAGAATCGAGCAGAGCCGTAATTTGATGGTGCATATCACTGGAGAAAACTTTAATTTTGAAATAACTTCTCATCTTTGCTTTAAAATTAAGTTTTGCCTTTTCTAGCATGTCATTCAATTTCTTCCAGGTTAGGCTGAGATCATGCATAATGATTGGAGGTAGCTTCAAGCGAGGTCTGTGACACTGAAATGCACTTTCATGGTCATCCTGGGTAGGTGGTAGTTCCATTTCAGCAGTTTGCTCGTTAGAAGATGAAGGAGGAGCTGGAGCCTGGACAGTTAGCTCATCTTCTGACATCTCTTCCTCTGAGGATGAGGCATACTTAGTTTTACGGCTTTCCTGTGAAAAGGACTTTGCAGAAATAGCTGATTTAAGCTTGGAAACTCTGCATTTCGACTTTGAAGCTTTGGTTTTGGTGTGTCTCTTACTCGGTTTTTGAGGGGAAGGGCTAGCCATGATGGTTTTAGAATTTCCCTGTTCGGTAGTCTCCTCCAAAATCGCAAGTTTATTGTAAACTTCCAGGGATGGACTTCTGACACATTTCCCAGGTGCGGTTAGCGACAAGTCTTGGGTGTTACTGCTGCTATCCTTGGGATTTGACGCAGGAACGGGAACTTGTTGGTTTAGGCTGTTACTCATACAGATGAAAGCAGTGAGATTATTATCTGAAATCAAGTGAATTTTGATCACAGCGATTTTCTTCCAGCAGATGAATCTGAGATTCAATGAAATACAACATTAATTCAATCACAGACATGACTGAATTCAGAGTGAACTGAAGATTGAAGATAAACGCTAAAATTTAAACCAGAAATAAAATCAAAGCACGATCAGTCAGCCTACTGTGACAGCGACTGAATAGCAAGGCTTGCAGTAGCTAAGCCTTTTTTGCACCCACGTGAACCGAGCCAGGGAAATAATCGCCTTCACTCTCTACAGTTGAACCAGTTCTTCAGCAGCAGAGAAAAAACACGTCCTATCAGGTCAAAGGTCTACGCCTGAATGAGCAATACACTGGTGTGCAAAAATTAAGGACCAGACGGTTTTTTCAATATAACTTTGTACAAAAGCTTTCCAAATCAACACATTTAATACCGTAAGATCCCTAATACATAAGGACATGAGTAATGTAAGCAACACTTACTAAAAGAGAAATCAGAGGGATAAAAAGAAGCTTTATTGAAAAAGTAGCATGGAGCACAATGCGACTGAAGGCCGAAACATCCCTGTGATGGGTGCCCAGCAAGAAACATCCGGTCTTTAATAGGGGATATGATCCCCCCGACTGCTAGGCAGGTTTCACATCATTTGTGCATGCTGGATATGTGGTTGTTAATGAGCTGTTGAGACACTGCTGCTCGTTCCTCTTGTAGCACCAATTGCAGTTTCGGAATCGTTACTGGCGATAAGTTACATGCTGCCACGGGTCTCCCTAGTAAGTTCCATACATGCTTGACGGGATTTAGATCCAGAGACCTTGCCGACCAATCCATGTGTTCAATCTCTTCACTCTCCAACAGCTCTTCGACAGTAACTGTGCGATGAGGTGGAGCGTTGTCGTCCATGAAGAGGAACTGAGGACCCATAGCCCTTGTGAAAAGACGCATGTAAGGAAGAAGAACCTCGTTACAATAGCAGTCCCAGGTGACGAACCTCCTTGGGAGATATGAAGGTCGGTCCGGCTACCAAGCATTATGTCTGCTCGAACGAGAACTCCGCGACCTCCAAAACAGTCCCTTTTGATGATGTTGAAGGGGTTATTGCGTGTTCCCCGCTCTGTCCAGATGTGTATGTGTCTAGAATCGCAACTCAGACTAAATCTGCTCTCATCTGTAAAGAGTACTCGTCCCCATTCATTGTCTCTCCAATTCCGGTGTTCCCGGCACCACAGAGAACGCCTTCTCCGATGGGCAGGCGTTAGAGGTACACACCGTACAGGGCGTCGTGCAAACAGACCACCACCGTGCAGTCTTCTGGCCACGGTAAAACGCGATATCGGTCGTCCGGTCGCCTGTGTCGTGTGTCTAGCGATTTCTCCCGCTGTCTGCCGCCTGTTTCTTCTGGCCTGTAAGGCAATATACCGGTCATCTGCAGGTGTGGTTCCTCGTGGACGACCACTACTAAACCCCCGGATAGCTGTTCCTGTAGTTTGAAATTGTCTCCAAAGTCGTGAAACGATGCTGTGAGCAATTCCGAACTGTGCAGCCACACTTGTCACACTGCGGCCTTCCTCCAACTTCCCAATGATTCGACCTCGGGTAAAGGCATCCAGATGTCGTCTAACAGAATGATTATTCGCCATTTCTCGCTGAGGCAGCAACTCGGTGTGATTTTAACTGCTATACGGCGTGCAATTTCTTTGACAGAAATACTGATCTTACACCGGCAACATGCTTTATACTACTCAAACACTCCCCCACTACGTCTACCTGCATACTGCGCATGTGCTACCGTACATCACCTTACTTAATCTCCTGATTGGTCTTTCCGTCTGCTCTGCCTCTTCGTTCAGCTGATATGCTAATTTTTCGACTTCGTCCTTAATTTTTGCACACCAGTGTATATATGTATATTTCTATGATATTTTATTTGCTAATGGATTATTTAGTTTATTATCTCCTTTAATAAAGGTAAGAGAAATATAGTGGAATGAAGTAACTTAAAGGCATATTTAAAAATGAATCTTGAAATATTTTTAAAAATGAAAGATCAAATATGAATCATGAATAAATTGAAAATGGAAATTTTTAAAAAATCAAAATGTGATCAACAAACCAAGTAATTATAGTCATTTACCGAAAATTGGTTGACTTTTCAAGGGGAACAACCCCCGATTAATTAAAAATGATTAATAAATGCCAAAGAGTTTCGTCTTTTATTCCAGTAAGAATTATGACAAACAGGTATTTAGTACGAAGAGTTTAAGCTGCGTAGGTAGATTTTAAGTAAGATGAGTTTAAGTACCGTATAGAATTCATTATGAAAAGGCAGTTCCGTTAAGTTTAAAATGAATTCGAAAATCGTGAGCTATTATTGTATAAGTGAGTAGTAATATTAGTTTTTTACTTGAGCAAAGTGTCCCCCGACACCCTCGCTTTTAATCGTGTTAATTCAAAGTAATTTTTATAAAGATAATGAACAGAATGCAATCTTTGCAAAAAATTAATAAACATTAAACAAGTAGAAAAGGTGAAAAACTATATTTACAGAAGACAAGACGTTATAATTAAAAATGTATAAAAAGGAAATGTACATAATATACATAAATGGCCAGAAGATGAATTAATTAACTTACTTTCTTGTCAGTATTAAAACTGAGACATGTCCGTTACTGTCTTCGTACCCAGAATCGAATTTGGAATTCGCACCATCATGGAGAGAGAAGGGTCGAGAGAATGAGCTAGTGGCAGGCGAGAACTTTTAGAATCTATTTTTAGAATGCAGCAAAGAAGCAGCAAAGAAGTTGGAATAAATGCATTGTTGTATCCGGTGATGGAGCTTGGGCTTTAACAGGAAAACATTCTGGTGTTATTTCTCAAATAAAAAATGTCGCGCCTGAAACTAAATTTACTCACTGCTCCATTCATCGTGAAGCTTTACTAGCCAAAACAATCCAAGAGAACCTAAAAATCGTTTTGAATCAAGCTATGAAAATTGTTAATTTTATTAAAAGCCGAGCTTTAACTACAAGAATATTTACGGTTTTATGCCAAGAGATGTGCAGTGAACGCCACTGTTGCATTCCGAAATAAGCGGCTTATCCACAGGCAAAGTTTTAAATCGTCTTTTCGAACTTCGATCAGAAATTCAAATTTTCCACTTTGATTCAAAATTTGAATTGCAAAATTGTTTATTTCGTGAATTATGCTTGGCTCGTTTAGCACATTTACCTGATATTTTTGGAAAGTTAAATGTATTAAATTTAGGATCACAAGGACAAAGTGTCACTTTGTTTACCATTTGAGATAAAATAAATGCAATGATTAAAAACATTCGAGCGAATAATCAAAAGAATTGGATAATAAAATGTTAAGCTTTTTGCAGCTTTTGGGAAGTTTCCTAACAGAGAATAATTTGAAAACAAAATAAGAATTAGCATCCGACATTAAAAATCATTGTTTTTCATAGATAAATAATTTCAACATGCATTTTCCCGAGGATTATGAAAAAGGAAATAGAAATCCATTTTATTCAAGTGTATCTGAAATTTCATCTCATGAAGAAAGCGAACAATTGTTAGAAATTTCCTGTGGTCGAACTCTAACTGAAGATTTGAAAAATAACACACTTGTTATCTTTTCGCTGAAACGAAAAAAAAAAAATAATTTAATGGCATTTCAAAAAAAGCTATTAAAATTTTATTGCCTTTTTGCACAACCTTTTTATGTGAACAAGGATTTTCTTCCATGTTATATTTGTCAAATATGAGTAAATACAGAACAAAATTAAAAGAAGATCCTAATTTAGGGTTAAAACTAAGTGAAATAAGACCATACATACAGAAATTGATCTGTCTTAAACAGGTCGAAATTTCACATTAAATTTTAGAATTAAAATAATATAACTTAAATTTTCGTACTTAAAATGGTAACCAATTTTTTATCTAATTTTTTTATGTGCGCATATTTAATACAAGTAGCCAATAGGTTGGGCAAATGGCATATATATATATATATAT
>KK112364.1:322935-345361 GCA_000611955.2 Stegodyphus mimosarum
TAATCATTGTAAAATATAGTGGTGGTACTAAAGTTTTTCAGTTTTTATTTAAATGGTACGCGTTAGGCAAAAGGTTAAAAACCACTGTTCTAGAAATGAAATAGCTAGCCTTATTAAAAATTAGGGAATATAACTTTGCAATGAATGGAGACAAGGAATAAAACGTCGAAAATTTCTTTCCTGTTACGAGTAGATTTTTATTGGAAAATGCAGGCAAAATGCAGGCAAAGTTCGCAGACTGATTCCTTAGTGGCGTCAAAACAAAATTAAGTTGGGCAGTTAATGGAACAGAAAGGGCTTATGGAATAACTGATATGAATGCTATGAAGACTGTAGTTCGTAATAATAAAGATATATAGAATGAATCAATGACTTAATTTCCTTAAAATTTTCTGGGAGCTCGAAGCCCAGGGAATTTTAAAAGATCTGTGAACTTTGTATACAATCGTTACATTTGTTGACCTTGCATAACATCATAGTTCAAATGGGCTTGGAGATAATTCTGAAATTGCTAAAGTTTAATTTAAGTTTAGTATTTCTAGGTACTAAAATATTAACCAAACTTTAGATAGACTGACGGTGAATTATCTCCAAGTCTGAGATAACAACTAAGGATTTGAAAGACTTAAAACTGTTATGACTTGAAAAGAGGGTAAAAGACCTTTTTTATTAAAACTATAGAACAGAAAGCTACGAGGTGCTTACAACTCAGCTAGCACTTATGGCGAGATAGCTTAAAAACAATAAGGTTCGAATTTAATATAAGCTAGCAGTCAAAGACTACACAATTCAGTTTAACGCGAAGCTGGCTCGCAATTTATTAGGTGAAGATATCAGCAATTGTAATGCACGGCCGAAAACTGAAATCTTATCTGAGCTAGCAGCAACTTTGTAACTTTGCCTCGAGAGCAGAACACGCTCTGTCGTAATCTGAAATCCTTAGCTTAAATACATGCTAATTTGCATTTTGACGTAGAAATGGAAAGAAGAGACAGTAAAAGTCTAATTTATGATAACTGGTTAATTAAAATAATAAAAATCTTTCAACTTAAACTCATAGATATCAGAATAATAGACGATTATATTACAAATCTCGCAAAGTAATTAATAAATATTTAAAAGAAGGAATTGCCGAACTAACTAACATTGAAATAACGCAAAAAATTATATTTTATGCCACATCAAGCTGTTATAAGAGAAAATAAAAAAGCTACAAAACTCGGTGAAGTTTTTGACACTTCGTCACATGCAGAGAATTGTTTGTAATTATGACTGTTTACAATCGGGCCCCAAGATGTGTCCAGATATACTGGAATTGCTTCTCAAATTCTGCCAAAATCGAACTGCTTTTACATCTGATATCGAACAAGCGTTCTTGCAAATTTGTTTTCCAGATGAAGACAAGAGCGCAGTAAAGAAAGAAAAAACGCTTATCTGGAACTATGGTGAATTAAATGAAATCAAAATAAAAGCTCTTCGTATGACAAAAGTAATTTTTGTAGCAACATCTAATCCGTTTCTTCTTAGAGTAACTCTTCGTGTACACATTGAGGTTAACTAAGAGGCTGAAGTTAACGATTTTCCGAGTTAACTGAAACTGCAGGCTTGAAGACTTAACCGCTGGAACAGGTGAAGAAACAGACGACACTTAAGGAATCGGAACATATTAAACGCATAGTGGAAGAAGGTGGGTTTAACATACGAAAGTGCACAAACACACACACACACACAAAAACCGAATTTACAAAATCTATGCAATCAAGGAGATTTTGCATAAGATTCGACTTGTTCTAAAATTCTAGGGTGTACATGAAGTAGGTCAAATGATATATTTCTGATAGGAACTGAAAATTTGGTAAAAGATGCCAAATGGGTAGATATCAATCCAATAGACTGCCTATTTGAATTATACCATGAGGAGATAAGGACGGAAATTAGGAAAGCTTGTAGTTTAATGGCTGATGACACAACAGAAGTTTCGGAACACACTTAGATGGTCCTTGTTCTACTGTATGTGTTGAATGGGGAAATATTTGAGCGTTTCTGGGGATTTATTCTAGAAAATGAAATTGCAGATGTCATATCAAAATGTATTTTAGAACAATTGGACATAATCCTTCAAGGGAATGGACAAAAGTTGATAGCTCAAACAAAAATAAAAGCAATTTATACTAATGCACATTTCATTCACTGTTATGTACATCAACTTAATTTTATAATGAGAAATGCAGCAAGTATTTCAAGAAACGGAAAAATATTTTTTTCTAACATTCTGGCTATTCCAACATTCTTTTCAAGATCACCGCAACGTGTGTCCATTCTAAGGAAGCATATGACCGTTAGCATTCGACGTCCTTGCTCTACAAGGTGGAACTTCAACATACGGACCATAAACACAGTTCATGAAAATTTGCAACCTTTAAAAATTGCCTTGCTGAAATTCAGTCAACATCAAATGCAGATTAAACTATTGCAGAGGCAACAGGAATTTCAAAATATCTAAATGATGATAATTTCAAGTTTTGGTTAGAGCTTTTTTATCAGATTATGCCTCATGTTGAAATAATATATAACCAAATGCTATCCAGAAAAATTAGTGTGTTTAAAGTTAATGAATATATAACGAATTTCAAAACTGCTATTTTATAATTAAGAAATTCAAAGTACTGTGAGAATTCTTCAAAGACACTGATGGCAGAAGCTAAGGAAATATGTGACTTTATATGTATTTATATAATGGAAAGATATTCTTCCACTAAACACTTAGCAGCTGCTAAATTGTTCAACAAGAAATGCTTTGTTAGTTTTACGAAAGAACATCTTGCAGAATAAATAGTACTGACCACTGAAGCATATCCAATGATTGACAAAGAAAAGCTTGAAACTGAACTAAAAGTATTTTATTGTAGGTCTGATATTCAAAAATGCTGCAAATTAATTGATCTACTGAAATTTATCTTGGAAAGTAATCTAGATGATGTTCTTTGTGAAATTACGAAACTGATAAAAATTTTCTTGACAGTTCCCATGACTACATCTGAGGCAGAATGCTGCTTTTTAACATTGAAAAAATAAAAACTTTTCTAAGAAGCTTTATGAATTCGGAAAGATTAAATGCGCTTTCAGTGCTTTCAATGTAGAAAAATTTCTTCAGTTGTCATCCAGAGATCAAGGAGAAAATTATTGATCTTTTCGTGCAAATTAAAACAAGAAGAATGGATTTCATTTTTAAATGAATATGTAAAGATTGAACTGTAACAATTTAGGTTAAAGTAATTAAGAAATGTTTAATTTTTCTCTCGTAAGATTTTATGTAAGTTTCAAAATAAATTTTCTTTTTATACATGTTTCTTTCCCTTTACACAGTTTTAAAACAAAGGTTAAAATTTTTTGGAACAGCACCCCCACTAATTTTAGCTACGAGCCGCCACTGCTGACGGTTGTAAAAGTGATTCTGGAGTAAATAATAAAACATTGAATAATCCCATTTGAAACCAACTACCATAAAATTAAGCAAAAATTGTATCCTTTAGTGGTTTTACTTAATTTCTTTCGAGATGTCATTGGGCTCTTTAGTTGTGTTTGTTCTCCATTTGGGTGTGCTTATATAATGAGGGTTAAAATTGTTGCTTTTTGCCATATTTTGACTAGTACAGTTTGTACAGGTATTGCACTGTCGTTGCGCAAAACGAACAATACCCACTATTTTTACTTTTCAAAATAGTGATAAAACTCTTAAGATTTCTTTTGGTTAGCACTTCTAATGTAGATCTTTTGTTAAAACAACATATGTGAAGTGAGTACTGTGTTAACAAAAGATACAAATGTATATTATATTTTCTATGGATATTGATAACTGTTTATTATTATTAAAATTTTTAGATAGTATATTTTTTAACTCTTTGATATATTTCATATTTTTGTGAAGTTGAGATTTTTTTATTACATGGCTAATTCATTTTTACAGAATTTATACTATTTTATGTAGTCCAAAATTATTCTGTACTGTTTTATTTATTTTATAGGGAGAATTACAGCTTATGATATTGCGAGATTTTCGCGAGAAGCGTTATCTAGTCAAGTACATACTCTTACTCCTGAACATTTTCCACAAATATTAGAATCATCAGAAGCGTGGTTTATTGACTTTTTTGCTCCAGTAAGTCTCAATCTCTTTTTCTTTCACCACTTTCATTTTTATGTGTAAAAAATTGTGTCACAAAATTTGTTTTGAGTATGGGCATTAATCTTGTTACTCAGTGTTCCATGATATGAAAATTATCACCATTCATTGAATATGTAGGCACATTCAGCTCCTTTTTGTAAGACATTCTATGTATAATTATTTTCTGCAGTTCAGTAACTCATAAAAAAGCCTCCATTTTCCTACTGAAGTTTTCGTCACACTATTCTTTCACTGTATTGTGTTATAATGAGGCTGTTATTGCATGAAAGAGGTGAAATGTGAACTTCTATGAGAAGAAAGGTGAAAGCAATAAAAAAGTAAAAGTTTCCACTTTTTAGTTTAACCAATATATAAATTTTCTATTGTCACTTTACATGAAATTTGAATCGTTCACTTTACATGAAATTTAAATCCTTCCCTTTACATGAATTTTGAAATCTTCTGTAATGTTACTTTACACCAGGCATGTCAAACTGAGCATCTTGAGGAGCCAAATAGTCACTAGTGTACAATAGTTTCGTTTACATAAACAAAACGTCATTTGCATACTGAGTGAAAAAGGGATTAAATACATGAAATCTTACCTAACGCTGTAGCTCTAAAAAATTTGAGGAACATAAGGAAATGTGGATAGTAGATGGATGTCTATTATTTCTTCCCAGACATATTTTCCCCTATAGCCAACTTTCAGATTTCTGGAGAAATATTACAATTTTTAGAACAGAGGCCAGATGAATATCTTTTAACCTAGATCTTATTCCTTTCCATACCTTAGAAAATCTGTTCTACTGATATTTCTACTGATCATGGAAATCATGTGTCATGCAAATTTTCATCTGTCTGGGAACCATAAACAAGTATTTGTGAAATTTGGTTCCACTGAATTTTTTTAATTCCATCTGTAAATTGGCTGACACTTTTTCAGTGTCAGTTCAGAACGTGGTTTTGTAAATATTCAGCTTCCATCTTTTCTAGCATCCGAGATTGTACGTACACTTCAATATTCAGAGGAATTTCAATTTTTATTAATGTATTATATAGTTTTTCTTATTTTCTCAGGTTGGGCTGCGAGGCTGGCGTGTGTGCTGTACGCAAATGCTGCAAACTTCTTAGAATTGGTTACTGTGATGGCTTTGTTATTTTTTTATTATTTTTAGTGAATTTTTATACTTCACCCTCATTATCTCATACTTCAACTTCCATGCAAACTAGCTACTCTGACTTGAAAACAAAATGAAATAACTGATATAAATTGCTCTGAAAGACAATAAGAATCGAAATTGACTATTTTTGTAATTGTGTTAAGATCTTATATAGTTTTTTACTGTACATTCACTACCAGCACTCCACTTTTTCAGTCTGTGTTAAAGATTTCAGAATGTTTAAGGTAGATAAACAAATTGCTTCTAAAAGTGAAATTAGCATAGTTTCTGTACCTCCAGAAATGCTTTAAGCAAGAAAATATGCAATCCCTAGCAGAACAAGGAACAACTGAAAAGACATTGTATTGTTATAGTAAATAACTGTGGAATGCTGAAGATCTATGCAACAAAAAAAATGTACTGATAAATGGATGCATTTTAAAAGTAAAAGCAATAAAATTTGCTAAAGGAATTAATATTGGCAATGAACTTAATGCATAAAATGGCAGGTTTCAAACTTTTAAAGTGTGGAATTTTCTTTGAAAACTCTATATGATTTAAGTACCGTATCTTAAATTTACCAGGTAAAAGTTTAACATGCATCTACACAAAAAAAAAAAAAAAAAAATAATGTATGAATTGAAACATTTCACAAATGCATTCCATGCATTTGTGAATAGATTTTAAATTTGACTATCATACTCTTCTTCATTCTGCACGTATATTCATTCTGCACGTAAAGTCCTCAAGTTTCTTATTCTCGCATAATAATGCAGCTGGAAAATAACATTTTATTGCTTTAGTTCTGATGGCAGAAAGGTTCAAGTGCATGAAGATAATTTACTGATTAATGTATTTTGATGTATAAAAACCAAACACACATTTCTGCATAAGAGCTGTATGATCACATGGAATTCCCAGTGGGAGAGAACAAATTTGTTACTTTACACCTTGAAAACTGAGTCAGCTGTAATGGTGAGTCATATTGCCCCCCCCAAATGCTTCTTGTGAAGATATATTGATAGGTTACCTGATGAATAAATTGTAGACGCCTTTTATTTCTGTGGATATTGCCACTGTTGACCATTAGACAGATATTGTATTAAAGAAACTGATAAATTTAATTTAGTTTATATGTTTAATCTAACAAAGTTTTAATCTATTATCTGAATAGTCTAATCTTATTACTTTTAATTTATAATCCATTTGTTTTTAAAGATGAAACAATTAATGGCAGTAAACAGTCTAAGGGATGAATATTAGCACTTTCATTGTATGCAAGTTGGAAACGGAGAAAAAAATTCCTGTCTTTTTTAATTTTTTTCTCCTGGAATCTGTCAAATCAGCAGCAAAAGTAAAATTTTGTTTGGGAATTTATTGGGAAAATGCTGCCATAATTGAACAAAAACATTCTTTTAATGATAATATATTGTATCTATTGTTTTCAACTGACCACTAGTAATTTTCTTCTGAAGGATAACATTGTTTGTCCTGTGTGAAACTCTCCAATTCGAAGAAAGAATGAAACTTTTGAAATGTTGCATAGAGAATATGTTTTATTTGCGCTAGCCAAAGAAGCAGTTTGAAGAGCCATTAATTCATGTTAAAAAACTGAAAAATAGTTATGTGTGATGGGGAATAAGGAAACGGCTCCTGTTAGAAATGTATTTCATGTTTTCAACAAGGTTTGACTGTATAGCCATTTAAGCATTTTATCATTTTGAATATAATTTAAGTTATATTAATAATAGTATGTGTGGGAAATGTAATTTTTACCTTACCAAATCATATAGATATGTAGACAAAGTCCACATCAGAAGGCTCACTATGGACATGTTAGAAACTTAATATGAATACTACTGCAGTATTAAGAACTTAAAAATTTTAATTTTCTATATAATTTTGAGCAATTTGATGTGATAGTTATGAAAAATAAGGGTTTTGAGGATGATAAAATAATATATTTGTGCTAGAATTTTTGTAAAGTATTGGTAATATGCTAGAATTTTGTAAAGTATTGGTAATTGATGGAATGCCTATAAACTGCATACTACTGGTACTTTTGCCTGTATGACCATCAATCAGCACAACTGATTTCTTTTAAACTTATGCTGTCGTCGTAAGTGAAACTGCTTAATGATAATTACTGGCACTAAGATTAATTTTTGCATTTCTGATGTACTGCCATATTTCTAAAAAAAATTTTTAATTTTATTTAAGAAGTTACATGAAAGTAATATTTCATGCTCAAAAATCTAAAAAATTTATTATTGAAAATTATTTATTTTTGTTTTACTTTTTGAACTTTCTATAGGTTTCATAATAAGAGTTCTTGAAAAAGAAAAGTTATATCTTTTTAAATTTTTTAGTGGTGCCCTCCTTGTATGCAGTTCCTTCCTGAATGGAGAAAAGCATCACACTCCTCTGGTCATTTAGTGAAGTTTGGCACTGTTGATTGTTCCATCCATGGTACTCTCTGCCGTAAAGTAATTAATGAAACTATTTCTTACTCCTATTTTGGAAAACTCATATGCATACCAAAAGTCTTGTGTAAAATTTTAAACTGTGTATATAGAAGTAAATATTCTTTTTACCAATATCACATTGATGGGGCATGCCAGTGTAAAATATAAGGCAAAAAACATTAGGTTGGCATAGATTTTGTGGAAAGTTCTATTGATTTTGAAATAGAAGAAGAAAAAATTTGGTTGACATAGACTTTTTATGAAACTTAGAATTTTGTTGTTTTTTGTTTCTTGCACATGCGAGACCTATGTCCCTAGGCCTCAAAATGAGTTGCAGTTTCATGTAAAATCTATTCCAGTCATATGCTTCTCTTCCCCAAATTTACACTTCACCAGTCAATTCTAGTCTATTTATGAATGTAGAGAATATAAAATTAGTATGGTAGTTGCCATACCTGTATGTATATCTGATGCTGTTTTAACAGTATGAGCCTGAGGAAATAGTATGCAGCTGAGGACAGCAGAGCAGACTTCAGTGAAGTACAGAAAATAGAATAGAGAAGATATAAAAGATATTTTCTTGGAAAGGGCACAGTTTATTTTTGCTAAGCCTTTCATATTTTGATAATAAGATGTATTTAATGGTCTCCATTAAAAGCTATGCAAATACTTAAAGGTGAAAGTCAACAAAAGGCTGTTGTACATGATGTTTTCAGTTTCAAAGTGCCATAAATCACTTTGAAATACTGCAGAGATACTTCCAATGGATATCAGATTACTGCGCATGCTGAAATGCAAATATAAAATAAAATAGTATTTTTAGAAATATATGCTAAGTTATTTGAGCTGTGGCAAGGGAATTAAATTTTTTAAAAATATTTTAACATAAAATGTGCTGTGTGGAGCATTGTAAGGTCATGGGAAGATGTGTCTGCAGGTGTTTTTTTAAAACACTTGGCATAGTTCATTTCCAGGTACTATATTTCATGGTGGTAATAATACATGTGATTTGAAGGTTGGGGGATATTTCAAGCAAAAAGCAAAATTTTCCAGTATATTGAATTTGTGAAGAATGGGAAATAATGGTAATAAGTGATATAATAGGTGCTTTAAATTATGATGATAATATACCACTCATTAGTCAAATAATAGAGTGAGAAATCTGTAATATGATTCTAAATACATAAATTATGAGTAGTGAAGAAAGTGACACAGAGGTTCTTGAGAATGAAAAACTTTTGATTGACAATTTAGTGGGAATTGACATGGAAATTTCAGGACTTGAACAAATAAAACTTTGTAACTGAACAAGAAATTATGGTATTTGTAAAATTTATGAGAAACTATTAGTGCAAAAAGTGGAGCAACGTACACAGAAATAAATGTTTAATAAAACAAATCAAACAAACAAATATTGAGCTTCTTTGTAAATTTTGATTCCCTTAAGATTATAAATTCATTAGCTCATAAATAACTATTTAACATTTTTAATTTTACAATTTCTACATGTTGTCTGACTAGTTTTAAAATAATGATCTGAAATCCGAAAATTTCTGAAATTGCTGAGGTTGCGATGATTTCGCATTTTGGACTTTGTACTAAACATTATTAAAAATTCAAGAAAATGTCTTATACTCACTCCTACAGGACTTTCAAAGTAATAGAGGTAGAAAACTGAGTCGTTTTATTCAAAATCCAAGCCTTATTTTTTTTTATCGAATTTTATATTATTGTAGTTTGGGTCATTAATTCATTATAAAAAGATTTGATTTTTAGAAAATTATTAAGTATGGTAATTGTGATATATTGCGTGAAATAGTAAAGTTGTTTAATGGCATCAGGTAATTTAATGTACAGCTATAAATATGACTTTTCTGAGATGCAGCAGTTTAATTCTTGAAAAGAAGTACAGTGAAATCTCACTATCCTCAACCCTTGGGTAGATCAACATTCCATATAATTCAACTTCTTTTATGGGTTTATTTGGTCTAATAAACCGTGCTATGGAGAAAACTCCGTGCTAATTTCACATTGCAAAAGGAATACCTGCTTAAGTAAGCATTAATTCCACTTCCTCTCAGATAGTGTCTTCCTTTGAGAATTTGAAGTGCCTTACATTTTCCAAAAAGAGTTTTCTCTGTAATAATGGAAGTCTTGTATTGTCTTATGAAGGTAGGCAAATAGATTTTCCAGTTTTTTCATAACAAGTGTCTTTAAACATGTGCAGGATTGAACCATAGTCATTCAAATGAATTTGTCAGTTTTGTGGATTATTTTTACATGAAAATGGCTCCGTATTAGCTTCACTCTTTACTAGTGAAGAATGAAGCTAAAATCATACAATTCTGGTTGAAAACGTTTTAAATACGTTTAAAAACAATCTTAGTTGCAAGCAAATGCAAACATATTTAAGTATCACAGTAAGTATTAATTCACTAATTATTATAAATGAGAGAAATGGGAAGTAAATGTTAATATTAAGGCAAGAAATAATAGTGAATTATCATTTTATTCCTTAAATGTCTACATTAAATTAAAACTTTTTCCTCAGTTTCTCCGTACTACAAAAACTTTATGCCCTAGAACTCAACATAAATTGCTTACCTTATGACTGTCAAGTTAAGCAAGTTTTAACTGTATAACGAATTAACTGTAAAATGATAAAACTCTTGAAAAGCTGTTAATTTAGTCTGTAATATGTTCAGAAGTATTTGTGCTCATTGGGATAAAAATGTGAAATGAAAAATCCATTTTAGCAGTGATTTCCATTTTTAGTTTTTTATGTGCTTCATATATGGTGAATTTTAGAAAGCTGTGTGTAATAGCTACTGTAACACTGTGTGCAGAACCTATCTTAAATCCTAACTATGTGCAGATGGCCCAGCAACCTATCACCCTGTCTTAAAACTTCTGTTAAAGTAACATTAAGTCAAGTGGAGATTTAAAACAAACCTTTTGTTAGTGTATCAGTTTAACAAAATACTCAAATCCTGTAGTAACAGAATAAATTAGCTTCTTGTGGGATTTAATACAAAAGCTAAAAAGTAATTTAAGTCGGAGATTTACAAGGCAAAGCTTATAAGTTTCAAAGCAAAGCTGAAGCCCTCAACTCTTGCACTGAAACATGGCTAACAGACGCGAAAGCCGATTAAAGTAAATCTAGGAGCTGGGCAAGATTAGTTCTAAGACAGTCAGTCAGCAGACTAAGTCTTCATACTTAGTGTGGAAATTTTTTTTTAAATTATTCTATTTTGTGAAGCATACCACTGTACTCCAAGTTGGAAAAAAGGGGACAGTTCTATAGTACCTGTTCTACTTGGTTGGTTGAAGAAATTCAACTTGCATTTTTCGTGTCTTAAAAGTGCACTTTATGCGCACTGGATATATATTATTTATATATAATATTGTTCTAGCATACATATTTTGACCCAAAGTCAGACATTTTCTGAAACAACAGGCCTTATTTCCCCCATACTTCGATTCTCTGACTTAAATTATGCCTAAATACCAAAGTTTGTAAATTTTGGTGAGAAACTGATGGAGTAACTCAAGAATTTAACTTGGCATATTTTTTTTTTTACTTTGTGCAAAGAATGGCTTTTTACATTGGCAAATATCTTAGTTTATGGCAACCTATTTCATTTTCCCTTTCATTCTAGATTAGAAACATAAATTTATTTCTTTTTTCTCGCATATATTTGTACTTTATACATTTTTAATTAAAAAATATTACTTTACAAAAAATTTCATTTGAGTACTGTTTATATTTGACCATATAAGATGGATATGAATCAAAATTTGACCGTGTTAACGAAAAGGGTTAAATTGCTGCCAGTATCATCTTATACTGTAAAATTGCTTTTTGAATACCTTAAATATGCAAAATTAAATATTTCAAAGAAGCATTTTTAAGCATCAAATGTTTAGGACCAATGTATTATTTTTGTTTTATTTTATTTTATAACGAATATGGAAAGTTTAACATTCAGTTTCAGTAATAAATAGCTTAAAGTCTGTAGTTTAAAAAAAAGACAGAGTAAAAAAAATGCAAAAGATAGTGTGTTTATGTGAATCATCTTTGTGAGTGGATATGCATATTATGTATTATACAAACCTGATTTTAAATTTCTATTTTGCATTGCAGTATAACATTAATTCATATCCTACTGCCATCCTTTATAACCATTCTGTGCCTCATAAGTTCATTGGCTCACATTCTCATCATCAGATTGAAGAATTTGTGGAGGTAGTATAAGAATGCTTTTTATGTCCTGTAATAGTTTTGTATAACATTTATTGTATTGTTACAAATTTTTTACATAGATAGATGATTTTAGTGCAACTGTATGTGAAATTGTTGCATTTTTTTTGTAATGTGACATGAAAAATCTAGAGGGGAAAGATATACCATTTAACATTCAGTAAATGGTTGATTTGGTAATTTGGCGAGATATCGGCGATCTTGCAACCGAAATTTTTTCGAAAAACCGCCAGAAGTCGCCAAACATGGCAATATGTTGGTCCAATCCCTGTATCACCATAATAGGTATTGTAACTGAATAACTGTAATTGATGCTCTGTGTAACTGTAACCGTAATTCGGCCCTCATATGCTTTCCAGTAATTTCGAGAAGCAGAAAGTACTAGAAATATCTTGGCGGCCAAGTGAAAAATATAAGGCCAAAGATAGCATTTGCTCTCAGTTGCTGTTGTAAGTAGTTCAGTATGTGTACTGAGATATCTCCGGGTGGTGTATTTCTAAACCCTACCCCACTCTTCAAATTTTTAACGTCATGGAAATATCGAACAGTTTCATCTAGCAAATAGAAGTCAGCATACCCCACTTTACCGACTACTACGGCATGCTTTCGAAAGGATAGCAGAGCTGATTGTGTGTTTTAACAGCTAATTGCAAGATTTTCCAAATTTAAATTATTATGAGTGGAAATTTAGCAAAATCTTTAGTGAATAGTTATTGTTTATCGGTGTAATTGATGATATACCATATTGAATTACTGTATTTGAAGAAAGCGCAGAACAATTCAATGCTGAAGTGTACATAAACAGTATGCAAAATAAATGTGATATGAAACAGTCAATGTGATGCATTCATCACAAAATTCAGCGATGCCAATAAAACAAACTGGATTGTTCAAAAAACTTATTCAGATCTGAAGTCACTATAGAAAAAACTGTACGTATGCCAACATAGCAATTTTAATTAAAAAAAACTTGTAGAAAACTTCAGATCAAGGCATAAGAATTGCTGTACATCTTAATTATGAAGCACTCTGCAGATTTCTGTGCAAAAATCAAGGTTAACAAATTGATGAACTCATTTTAATGCTTCTTTTAGTGTATATATTTCAAATTGTTAAAATGACTCATGAAGTTGTTTGATTGCTTAAAAAAATAATAAAGTTCATCTATAAAGATAAGCAAGGAACTTCATAATTATCAAAGTACTTCACTGCTTTGATTAAAAATTGAAACTTACTAAATTGCTTAACTTTATAACATTAAATATCTTTGCAACTTCATTATTATGTTGTGTTTAAGAATAGCTTGACTACTTTTATTCATTTGTTATGCATGAAAATATTTTCTGGTTTATTTAACATAATTATCAGGCTTACTAAATGTGTTAAGAATTTCTGTGCATGCATGTGCAGTGTGATTGCATGCCTGTGTAAGTGCACTTTAATTTTCATGAAGGAAAAAGAAATACAATCTCGGAATAAGTATTTTTTTGTTTTCTGATTCCTGTGTTTAGCTGTAAAAATGAATTCATTTCAAGTATGTGTCTGTGCATTTTTGATGATGTAAATACTGAAATCTGTGTACAGTACAAACTCAACCAAAAAATATCCAGAAAGCTCTTGAAATTTTGGATAATCGAGCATATAAAAAGTGAAACGCTGTAGAAAAGTAAGTAAATGGAAGAAACTACTAATCATAAAAACAGTTAATCTTATTTCTATCAGCTTGACTATCAAAAGTCAGTATTTAATATTGTGCAAGATTTTGAAAAAAATGTTTGATGCTGATCTTTTGAATATGGTAACGGGTTATTTTTGGAATGATTGTTACGGGGGATTAAGATTGCAAGTTGAGAGTTCAAATATGAACAGTAGTAATTTTATATTCAACAATCTCTGTCAAACAATTTTCCATGTTTTAAGTAATTAAAATGTATATTTTCAACCATTTATTATTAATTTAATAAAGTGCATTCCATAATTTAACTTTTACTTAATTTCACATAATTTAATTTTTCCCATTATGAATTTCATACTACTTTTTTAAGGATTCTAGTTGCTAATTAAGAAAACAGAACAGGATATTTTTTATTAAGACTTTTACAATTTATTTAGTTATTTTAAATATACATATATATTTTATGTAAGAAAGGGATTTATGCACAATAGACACACCGAAGAGCCATTACATTATGACCACCCTTTATATATAACAATAGGCTTGCCTGAAACAAAACCACTGCATGTGCACAGCTGATGTTGGAGTATATAAAGTGGCTATGCATTGTCTTTCCAAACATAGCGTGTTTAGTGACGAAATGGGAAAAGCAGCTGATTTATCAGACTTCGATAAAGGTCAAATTATTATTGCTTGGCAACTGGAAATATCAATATCAGAAATGCCGTGTTTAGTGGGCTGTTAATATGCAGTTGTGAGCACATATCAAAAGTGGTGTATGGATGGTGAAACAATAAGATGCCGGCCAGCAGTGTGTCGTCGATGGCACATTGATTCCAGGGGAGAGCAGAGATTGCTACACATTGTTCGCCATGACCAAAGAGCTACAACAGTGGCAACTGAGACAGTGTTTCTCAACACACTGTGATTTACATTGCTGCATATGGGCCTATGCAGCCGGAGGCCAAAGCATGTTCCTGCACTGATGGCACATCATTGTCAGTTGTATCTGCAATGGGCCAAGAATCATCGAAATTGGACATTAGAAGAATAGAAGGAAGTAGCATGGTCCAATGAATAACGTTTTCTGGTTCGTCACATCGATAGGCATTGTGCTAATATGCCACGATGCACAGTTGAACATAGAGAAGTTGGTGGCGGAACTATTTTGGTGTAGGCAGTGTTTTCATGGAGTGCATTAGGACCCATAATTCCCATCGAACAACCTGACATCTGTGCACTATATGAACATCATTGGTTCACCCACTCATGACAACAGTATTTTCGTTGGGGGATGCTGTTTACCAACAGGATAATGTACCATGTCATAAGGGTTGAATTGTCAGAGTGGTTCGAGGAGCATTCCAGTGACTTTCAAGTCATGTCTTGGCCTCCAAATTCACCTGGCATTAATCCAAAAGAGCATTTGTGGTCCCACCTAGAAAAAGAAATTCATGCTGCCATGTTACCTCCTTGCGATGTGCGGGAATTGCAGGGCCAGTTAGTGAATGCTTGGTACCAAATACCTCAGACTACGTATCAGCACCTTGTGGAGTCATGCCATGCAGGGTGCTAGCAGTTTTGAGGCCTAAAGGTGGGCCTATGTGTTATTAATGTTGTGGTCATAATATAGTGGCTTTTTGGTGTGTATGTACAAAAGTGTTTGTACTATATATATAATCTATTACAACTCCTACACTCCCAGAAGAAACTAATTTCTATATTTATTTAATCCCACTATTTCATTTCGAAACATTTTAGTACATGTTTTTACTCAATACTGTAAAAGTTGATTTTTTGTCGAGCTGAAATACATAATATGGAAAAATTCTATCAGAAAACATAATTCAACTGAGAATTGAAACACGAGATAAAAAGGGGTAATAATAATGTGGGGTATTTGTTCCACTAACGGTCATTTGAAATATTTTAACTTGTATTTCCATTCAGTTGAAATAGTAGTAAAAATATGGAAAAATGCCCACAAAAGGATAATTCAGCTGAGAAACAAAACAGGAAAGAAATGGCTTGGCATCGGGGAATTGATTGATCTACAATAACATTAAAATATTTGACTTTGTTTGCACATTGGGTAACTGAACCTACAGCCAGTGCAATTACGGCAGGTGTGCAACATTTTGGAATTTAGAGAAGCATCGAGCAGTAAATTTTTTAATTTAGGGATAGAAAATTTTTAGAATTTAGGACCCACAGAAATTGCATGGTGCAGCAAAATGTCCTTACTGAAGCTAGGACTCCAGTGCATGATTATATTCTTGTAAGGAGTATATGACAATGCAGAGATTCATTCTGAGTCATGATCATGGTATCGTCATCATACTAGCATTGTGTGATGTCATTCATGTAAATAAGGAATCAAATTGGTTGTACATTGAATTACACAACTCATAAATAAATAATGCACGTAAATTACATAACTCAGTATTATGAGAGATTATTGTAATTGTTAAATAAGTAGAATACAATATGTGCTTTCTGCTCATTTGAAATTGGATAGATCTTCTAGCAGTTATTACGGCAGAAGTTTGAAGGAACACATCGTTCTGTATTTAGTTAGTTTCATGTAATCAACATTCACATGCTATAGGCACAACAAATTAAACTCTAATTCACTTGTCATAATTTTTCACATTGGACAGCCGATGTTTATCCATTTCTACATAAGTCACACTTTTCCATAATTTTGAAAATACTCTGTTGCATGCTGTTCTGTTAAGTCTGCAATCATTTTTTTCAAAATGCAATTGAAAAATAGATAACTTATATTGTTTTCTATGAAATTTAAACCGCTTATTGATAATTAATCATGTTTACATGAATACAAAGCGTTATGTCCACTTACCCACTGGTGTGCTAACAGGAAGGTGTGAATAAATTTTTGGGTGTTGCCAAATTCAAAGAAATTTATTTGACAATAAAAAATGTACAGCATTTTAAAAGAATTTTGGATTTATTTTTAACATTTGCCAGGAATTTTAAATTAAACATTTCCATATTTTTATTTTTTTCCGCTTGATTCATACGTCATGTTTGATTTTTCCAAACATCTCGAATCAAATTTCAAAGTGACTGCATACGTGCAGCTGAGAGAGTGTAGTTTTTTGTCTATCTCAGTAGTATCTTACATGCAATTTGTACTAGTAGTATGCATCGTTTATAAACTATGTTTCTTATTTCTAACCAGATTTGTTGTCAAGTAAGCACATAACATTTTCTAGGTATTGAAAATAAAATAACGTGCTCAAAGGATGATAAAAACAATTTTGTTCATGATGAATAAATGGTCAAAAATAGGTACCCAATGTTCACAAGAGAAATGGGAATGATGGACCAACATCTAATAAACTTAGAAAAACTATTAATGAAAATGCAAACGAAAATAAATCCACTGGCTCTTTTTCTACTTCTAATAAAAATTGAGTAAATATCAGGACGGGTTTATTATATTATATTCATTATAAAACTATTAATTCATTTATTATATTCATATAAAACTATTAATGAAAATGCAAACGAAAATAAATCCACTGGCTCTTTTTCTACTTCTAATAAAAATTGAGTAAATGTCAGGACGGGTTTATTATATACTGTTTAAGATGTTGCATTACCGATGGAAAATGAATATCCATTGCATATTGAATGCAGTGAAAAATTGGTGCACCAAAGCATGAAAAACCTGCTAAATTAAAAACACATTTAGTAAATAAATCTGAAGAATTTTTTAGGAAATGAGCTGACAGTATGAAAAATTAAAATGTATTTTAGAAAAAATGTGCAACACTTTTTGAGAAGGCTTTATGGGCATTCTTAGAAGTTTCATATTTAATTGCAAAAAAGTTAAAACCTTGTGCAATTGGAGAATCGCTCATTCTTCCTTTGGCAATTAAAATGGCATCAATTATGCATAGAGGAAAATACAGTAATGATTTAAAAGCAATAGCATTATCGAGACATACCATTTCTCACCGAATTTCTGTCACATCTTGTATATTATGGAAGCATTTTCAAACTGAATTCAAAAGCTTGTCTTTGCTATAGAACTTGATGAAACTACCAACATTACTAAAACGTCTCAAATCACTGTTTATCTAAGATATGTTTTTGAAGACAACACAGTGGAATATTTTTTATGTTTTAAAAAGTTGGAAGCTAAAACAACTGGAGGGAAAATATTTGAAATTATTAACAGATGTTTTGAAACAAATAATTTGCATAGATGCACTGTGTCACAGTTTGTACTAATGATGCTGCAGCATTAACAGGCAATAATAAAGGACTAAGAGGGTTAATAAAGCCATGAGACATTATTATTGTTTGGCTCTCACACAGAAAATTACTGCAACATATTTTCGATTTGAGAAATAAAGTTTACATATTTTTGGAAGAAAAGAAATATACATCGGAAAGTTCATTCATTAATAATGATTGGTTAGAAAAATTCAGTTATGTGGTAGACATTTTCAAAAATCCTAACAAATGAATTTATGTCTACTGAGAAAAATTACAAACATTTTAATACTGAGTGCCAATATTAAAACTGAGCACCTTTAAAAACTAAGCTAATACTTTGGCATGGTGAACTGAACAAGAACAGCACAGACATGTTTCCATGTTTTTCGGAATTTACTAAAGAAAATAATATAGATTTCTTGTTGTTTAAAATCATGATTTCTCATCATACGATAAAGCTGACAGAAAACTTTTCAAAATATTTCCAAATAAGGAATTAGTTTGGATCTGTGACCCATTTTCCTTTGATATTCTCAATTCCAGTGTACTCTGAAATGAAAAAGAACAATTAATTGATATTTCAAGCGACGTAATTCTGTGTACTCAAAGTCTCTGACTTGCCAAAAATTTTGGTTTTTGACTGGAAACGAACAAGCTGATTTAAAGGGAATGAAAGTAAATTATTTCTTCTCATATATAAAACTGTATAGTAAACTTTACCTTGGTAAATGGTAACGGCCTTGCCATGACTCGTTTACTGCTCATAATAATGTTGCCAAATCCCATGTGTGCCGCATACTAGGATTAAAACCCCGTATTTTTCTATTTGCAGCGCTAGAAATTATAATGAGTCGGCTACTATTCGTCTAAATAAAATGAATAAAAATTCCACAATGGAATTTAAAAACGGGCTATCTGTGAAATCTTTCAGTGGTATTTCAATGCTCTTGGAACTTTGGAAAAGTATGCAAATATAACGTTCCGGGAACCGACAAGTTATTGATCTTTTTTCGTTGAGGGTTTAATCCTAATATATGGCACACACTGGATTTGGCAACATTATGATCAACAGTAAATGAATCATTTTGGTGTTGGTGACGCAGTGATTTTGAAATGTTTTCAAAATCATTCCGAGGCCATACCCTATAGTAGGATTTTACATTTAGCTTATATTTGAAAGCTCCCAAAATGCTTATGTTACGTTTATATCTGTTATATCAGCATTGAAATTAGATTTCCCATTAAAATAGAAATCATCTAGCCATTGAATTAACATGCAGAATTTTTTTATTGAAATATTTTTCTCTGTGCCATTTAGTTGCATCTATTGCAAACTAAAGATTAACAAACTGTTTTTGTAACATTTTGAATTCGTTGTGATATTTATGTATGAAGCACAAGATTAATTAGTTTTTATTATGTTATTGACAAATAATAGTTTTTAAACAACCAAAAAATTTTCAGTGGAAATAAATTTTTATCAAATATGTTTCAAAACAGAAATAAATAATAAGTAATAAAATGAAAATCCAATTAGAACATTCACATCTCTAATTTTTCGAACTAAGTAATTTGCTTTGATTTAATTTTTATAATACAATATACTTTACAGTAATATGAAAAAAATCCAGTGTGGAAGGTATATGAAGATTAAAACAGGTCAAACAATGCAATTATATAAAAGAATACACTTTCAGACTATGTACTTAATACTGTTTACAAGTGCGTAGACAGAATTCTATTTATGTTACTTCTCATCCTTCACCTATTTTGTGCATGTGCAAGAATTGTCCATCCAGGCGAAACTAGTCGACTTTTCTGTAACGTCAAAAATTCGAAAAGTGGAGTAGGGTTTGGAAATACGCCTCCAGGTGAGCTTTCCCTTCAGATGCGCTTTGCATTGCATTGAGTTTAACATTCTTAATAGTTTGAAGCATAGCAACTGATTGTACTGTGTGATATTGTGAACACCTGTACTAGTATTGTGCAAAATTACGGAACTCTGAAATGTTTCTTTTGATAAAATATAACTGATTATAGGTTGCTGAAGTAAATTTTATCAACCTATAATCAGACCTGTGCGCCTTCAATTTATTTCGAACCTGTACTCACGCAACAGTATGTCTAGTGAAAAAGACTTTGTTTATAATGTACACAATTAAGAGAATTTGCAAATTGTGTCTATTTTATGAAAAGTATTAGACCAAAGATAATAATCATGGTGCCAAAGAATTATGCAAATATTCAGGGTCAAATACATAAGCATACATGTGTGTCTTCAAAACTATGATTGTAGAGGGGATAAAAGTGCACAAAGAGTTTTTGATAATTTATATTCCTATACTCCTTCATAGTAGTCCCGATATTTTTCGTAAGAGTCAGGTAAAATGCGTAACCATGAATGTGTGGAAGACAGTAAGAGATCGATAATTCTCAGTAGATGTCA
This sequence comes from Stegodyphus mimosarum, assembly GCA_000611955.2. Classification (NCBI taxonomy): domain Eukaryota; kingdom Metazoa; phylum Arthropoda; class Arachnida; order Araneae; family Eresidae; genus Stegodyphus; species Stegodyphus mimosarum. Next base: position 343,362 of record KK112364.1, read on the forward strand.
ATAGATTGGAGTCGGTCCAATCGTAAACGCAGCTTGTTACAGAGCTCAATGAATACCTAGTGTCATCTGCAGTTAGCGTAAATCAGTTCAAGACACTGGATCCATATCGAGAAGACCTGGTCAAGGTCCCCTCTCAAGGGCTCACTTTTGTGAGTACGGGTGTGGCAATCCCGAGGTACCCTAGCCCTTCAGGGGATCATCTTGGTGACATGGGTGTCACGATCCTGGAGCCCCAGTGGTCTATTCTCTTTTCCGTCTCCTCTCCTCTGAGCTGAAGCTTTCTTCCTTCCTCTCTGCCTTGTGGTTTTCCTCTTCGGAGGTTGGGGCTCGTCTTCAGAAACTTTAGTTTGTCTTTAGTGTTATAGTGCCGAGAAAACTGGCCACGTGTTTGACGTGCGTGGAGATCTGTGTTGCTGCACGCTGCTCTGTGGAAGGCCACGACAGCGAAAACTGCAATGTCGGTCCACATGTCCGAACTGTAAAGGGGAGCACACTGCATTCTCTCAACTTTGCCCAAAATGGAAATTTGAGAAAGATATCCAAACTATCAAATTAACAAAAAGTATTTCACATTCAGAGGTGAGAAGAATTGTAGCCGAGTCACAGCCGAGCAAAAAGTCGTACGCAAATGTCGTAAAAATCTGTTAAATCCATGAGAACACAAAGGACAATATGTGCACAAAATAAGCAGCCAGTCCATAATATCAAGATCATGCCTAAAAAACCCAATAATAAAGAAACTAAGAATGAGCAATTGGAAAATAAAAATGAAGAAAAGAAAATTTCAGCACTGCTCAGAAGTCCAAGCGCGAGTTCCTTAGCGCGAGCATTAGTTCAGAAGAGGTAAACTCTGATATGGACGGGGAAGAGGGACTAGATATTCCGAGACACCTGCTTCCGCGAAAGACAAAAACACAGCACTCAAAAACTAAATATCAGTCATAATAGCCACCCTAGTTTCTTGAAATTGTCGCAGCTTCTACCAAAACCTCATTAACATTAAAAACTTGATCAATAAACATCATCCTCGTGTTTGGCAGTGCAGGAGATTCTCCTGAAACCAGTAAAGAATCTAAGCTTCAAAGGTTCTCATTTTTCAGGAAAGACAATCTTTTAGGTGAGTGTGGGAGTGGAAGTGTTGGTCTCCTCACTTCGCTTAACCACCCCTCCAGTTCATTTCCTTTCAGAACGAGCCTTCAAGCTGTTTGCATTCAAATATAAAGTTTGTGGTTTCGGTTTGTTCTATCTATTTTCCTCCAAATGAGCACATTGATCAATGAGATTTAGATGACTTAATAGGTCAGCTGCCTGAACCTTTTATCATGTTAGGTGACTTTAATGCTCATAGTCTGCTTTGGGGAGGTAAGGACACAAATCCTCAAGGAAGACAAATTGCGCAAATGATCGAAGATCATTGCATCAGTCTGCTCAATAATGGACAGGAGTACATCCACGAGCCCACAAGGACATTTTATGCACTTGATCTTGCAATCTGTTCACCATCGCTGTTGCCCTTTTGCACATTTAGTGTGGGAAACGATCTTTATAATAGTGATCACTTCCCAATTTTTATATCTCTTGCTCGAGAAAGAGTGACTCCCTTGTCAGGATCCTCTCAATTTATATTTGATAGAGCAGACTGGGAACTCTTCTCCTGTCTTACAGATATCACAGAAGAAATGGTAAAAGATGTGCCTATCGATGATGCTGTGAAAGCATTTACTGATACTATTGTTCAGGCAGCTACTATTTGTATACCTATGACATCAGCAAGGTTACCAACATTTGATTGCCAAGAAGCTCTGAAGACAAAGGAAAGCCTGGGGTTCCTTTCATTGATATCCCACCTTGTCAAACCTTCTAGCCTTCAAAAAAGCGAAAACACATGCAAGGAAATTTAGGCTAAGAGCCAAAAGGATTCATGAAGTGTTCAAAAGGGTGTCTTATGTGTCTGAAATTTCATCTTCTACATCTAGTAAACGAGTATGGGAAGGAGTTAG
>KK112364.1:345378-402566 GCA_000611955.2 Stegodyphus mimosarum
AAAGAGTTAGAAGAAGCATGTGGATTGTATAAAGACCACCCCTTTTGCCTTTCTGGAGAAAGATGGTCATGTGCTTGAACTACTTGCCTGCTTTTCTTTCTGCCAAGCGTCACTTGGAAAAAGCTCCTCTCGTACTCAGTTCTTCCAACTCGGAGCCTTGTAATGGCAATTTTACAACAGTTGAATTGAAGAGAGCATTGTTTTATACAAGTAGAACCAGTCCGGGTCCTGATGGTATCAGCTATGAAATGCTGAGGCATCTCTCCTCTAAGTCAGTGGCTGCCCTTCTTACTCTGCAATCAAGTGTGGAAGAAGCATACCTTTCCGAGCGCATGGAAGAAAGCTGCAGTCATTCCCATAGCTAAACCTGGGAAAGACCCGAGGAATCCCTGTAACTATCGGCCCATCACCATTACAAGTTGTACCTGTAAAGTACTGGAAAAAATGGTAAACCGTCGCTTAGTCTATTACTTGGAAAGGAACATAGTAGTTTCTCCATATCAAAGTGGTTTTCGTAAAGGTAGAACAACAACTGATAATATGCTTCTTCTGGAAACTTGCATCTGTAAAGCCTTTGTCAAGAGAAACCACCTCATATCAAGTTTTCTTTGACATTGAGAAGGCTTACAACAAGACATGGCGGTATGGTATTTTACAAGATGTTCATGCCAGTGTTTGCGCGGCAACTTACCAATCTTCATTCAAAATTTTTTTATGGCTAGAACCTTTCAAGTAAGGATTGGCTCTGTTTTGTCAGACAGTTTCGAACAGGAAGAGGTTGTCCCTCAAGGGTGCATTTTAGGCATTACTTTGTTCAGCTTGAAAATAAATTCTGTTTTAAAGGAACTTTCACCTACAGTCTCGGGTTCATTGTATGTTGATGACTTGCAGATCAGTTGTCAGGCTGGAGATATGAGATACGTGGAGAGACAGATGCAAATTACTCTGAACAGGATCCAGACAATGTCTAAGAATCACAGATTTGGTTTTTCGAAAAAGAAGACTGCTTGTATGTACTTCTGTAGAAAATGAAATCTCCATCCTGAGCTTGACCTTTACCTTGAAGACTCACTAATACCAGTGGCATCTGAAGTGAAATTTCTAGGAGTGATTTTCGACCGAAAGTTGTCTTTTGTGCCGCATGTCCTATATTTGAGAAAAAAGTTCTCCGAAACCCTTAATCTTCTCAAAGTCCTGGTGAACACCTCTTAGGGTGCAGACCGAGAATCGCTACTGCATATTTATAGGGCACTTATTCGCTCTAAATTAGACTATGGCTCTGTGGTTTATGGCTCGGCACAGCCTTCTATATTATCGAAACTAGATCCTATTCATCACCAGGCTCTTCGGATATGTTCTGAAGCATTTAGGATGTCTCCTCTGCAGAGTTTGTATGTTGACTCATTTGAACCATCTCTCCATTTAAGGCATGAGTAGTTGTGTCTTCAACTGTATTTTAATGTACTATCATAACCGGGACATCCTGGGAACAGCTCTTTGGACAATGACTTGATCGTTCACTTGTTTGAAGCACGACCATCTTGCTTGCCTTCTTTCCTCCTAAGAGTTCGAGCATTGCCTGAAGAAGATCTTCTAACTTGAATGCCCAGGAAGTAAAGCATTTTGATATCGCACCTCGGAAAAATGCACAAATCCAGCTGCTTGATATTTTTCATCATTTGAATAAAAGCAATACGAGTGACATCATCTACAAACAGTTTTTTCTTGGGCATAGATATATATCCCATATATACTAACAGCTCAAAAGCAGCCAACCATGTTGGAGCATCTTTTGTTATGGGAAACCGTAAGGAAGGAAAGCAGCTACATGAGGCTTGCTCGGTGCTTACTGTGGGGTTGACTGCCCTTTTATAAATATCAAAGCATACTCATAAAAAGGTTATTGTTTATTCTGACTCGTATAGTACATTAAAAGCTTTGGAGACATTTTCTGATACCCACAATCATGTAACTGCTGAAATTTTAAGACTACATTTGAATTTATCGACTCATGGTTATCAGATTCTTTACTGCTGGGTCCCCGGCCACATAGGTATTAAGGGGAATGAACTGGCAGGTGTTACTGCAAAATCTGCTGTGGATTTCTTTGCGAGGTTTGTTCCAGTTAGAGATATCAACACGACCATCAAGAAGATCTTATATAAACGGCAGCAATTTTGGAACCTTCAAGTGAGCAACAAATTATGAAGCATTAAGAATAAAGTCGAATTTTGGGAGGCTGCCAAAAAACAGAGGGAGGAGGTAATTTTAACTCTCCTTAGAATTGGGCACTGTTGCGTTACCCATGATCATATTTTAAACGGTGAAAGTGAACCTATTTGTCGCCATTGTAATGTGGTTTTATCAGTGTGTCACATTTTAACTGTGTTCTTATCATATGAAGAATTTTAATAACTGTGACTTACCTCTTGACCGAATAATCGGAAAAGAGGTCAACATTAATTTGTTTCATTACCTGCAAGAGTCGGGTTTTTACTATTTAATTTGAATCATGTTTTAGAATATGCTTTTGTATTTTAAACACTGTGTCTATTAATGTATCTCATGTTTACATCTCTAACCTTCTCATTTTTATATACATTTCACCTCAATGTGTTTCGTTTGATGTCCTGGTTTTAAACTTGTATTTGTAAATATCTGACACATGTCTGGTGCAAATAACTTTTTGGGTTGTGTGCCAAAAAAACTACCTACCTACCTACCTACCTACCTGCCAAGGTCGAGCAAGATCCACAATTATGATTGAGGATAATTATTTTCCACTTTCTGTGTGGCAGTGCAGAACTGCTGCTGCTACACAGCTCTCATGTGAATTGTATGCTGCCACTTTGGAACCCAAGTTTCATGGTCTACAGTTGCCCACAAGCTTCATGACATAGAACTGTATGTCAGGCTTGCTGTTTGCATCCTGCTCATTGCATCATACAAGAGAATGCATTTAGCATAGTACAAACAACATGCACCTTGGACCAGACTTCAGTGGGGTATCTTCCAGTTTATAGATCAGTCATGATTGAGGGTAGAAACTGATTGTCTGAGTACCTGTGTATGGAGAGAGCTTGGAACACAGTGCCATCTCTTCCACATCAGAGAAAACGATCATTGCATTGGCTGAGATGTAATCATTTGGGTATGCATTATGTTGGACGTGTGCACACCCCTGCATGTCTTTGACAAGAGATCACTGACTGTGAGTATAGAGAGGACATCTTAGAGCTTTGTGTTCGACTTTTCAGGGGCACATTTGTTCTGAGTTGCTGCTAATGGACAGCAATGCTCAGCTGGTGTATGATTACCTAGAAAGTGAAGATATTTGCTGCATTGATTGGCCAGCCAGATCTCCTATTTGGGATGCTCTTGGGAGGGCAATTTTGTCTCACCATCCCACTCCAAAAACACCCCAGAAGTGAGAACTGCCTTGCCGCAAGATTGGGATCTACTGCCACAGAGACTCCTCAACTGCCTCCTGTCCAGTATGCCATCATACTGCATGACTTTTGTGGCTGTGAAAGGGCACCATACCCCATATTAGACTAATTTTCACTTCGATATCAAAACGTGGATTTTGAACCTACCTGCACTATGAGGCGTACTGATAATCATGCATACGTAAAATGACTTTTGATGGTACATCTCATTCTCTCTTGTACATTCATACCAAATTTGATTAAAATCTGCTCAGTAGTTTTTCAGAAACTCGACATAATATGCAAATTCTCTCAATTTTGCATATGAGTGTATATGGCGAATTGGAAGTAAAATTTGAAATAAAAATAGAACTGCCAAAATATGTATACAGAAATTTTAGCTGTATAAAGCATTTAGTTACAAATGGCTTATAAGGAACAGCAGAAAGTGTGAAATAAATATTCTCATAAGATTAACAGAATATTGTAATTTTGTAATAACTAGATTCCTCATTTTAATCTTACTTTCACTTCTAGATTATTTCTTGTAACATAAAATTTTATTCATATTTGATGCCAGAAAATATCCCTTCAGGATTTTATTTTATTATTCCATATAATTCTGTTGTTTAATTTAACAACTTCAAGAATTTTGTTGCCACGTCAAATGGGAAATTTTTTTGTTTTATTTATACAAACATTTGTTTTTGATCTAGGACATATTGCACCCCCTTGTTATAATTTTGAATCCAGAGTTGTTTGAAAAGCTAATAAAAGACAAGAAAGATGATGAAATTTGGGTGGTTGATTTTTATGCTCCTTGGTGTGGACCTTGTCAGCAACTTGCTCCCCAGTGGAGAAAATTAGCAAAAGTAAGTCTGTTCATATTGCTAAAATTTTTCCTTTTATATGCTGAGCAATGAAAACCTTGTAAAATCTACATTTTGTTAATAAGACATACTGCTCTGTGCAGTACTACAAGTGCAATTAATAAAAAAGCAAATATTTTATTAAATTTCAATGTAGTGGGAATGAGTAACCAAAAGTATTAGAATATTACGAAATATTTTTATATACGTTTTTCATTGAATGTGAGAGGCAAGCAAATTGATTGTTCTGGTTTTTTTAATTAATTAATCTTAGGCAGACCGAGATTTTTTTTAATCTTCATTTTATATTTGTGTGGTATTTGATACAGTAATAGCTGTAGTTAAACCTGTGCAAGAAAATGATGACTTTTAAGAGACTTGTAGTTACAGGTCTGTCAAATGGCTGTACACTGCTCCAATTAAAATGTACTAAGTAATACCAGACCATTTAATTGGAAAATCTAGTATCAATATATCTATAGTAGTTGTCATTTTTGTTTTCTTATTGAAATATGTAGAAAAATTGGTTTATTAATAAAGAATGTTAGTGATTAAGAGGAAAATCATATTTTGGGTTCCTAAATATCTAAGAAAGTAGAACAATAATTCTGTATGTGTCATGAAAATTAGAAAGAGGTATTCTTTTTGAAGAGTGAATAAAATGCCTTTTATAAGCAATCATTGTATTACACACGTCAACCTTTAAAAAAGGTTACTACTTAGATTCTTTGCCAGTAAACAGCTGGAAATTTTCGTTCTTTTGAAGCTAACTGAAAATTTTATGTAATATGAATAAAATCACCAAATTGCTCCTGAGGCTACTAAAATAAGGAGTAACTGTTCCATGTTAAATAAGGGAGAAAGTATATGTATCAAAACCTCGTATTGAGAGAAATGTTTCAGATTTATTTTTTCTATGTCGGCATCTATTTGCATGAAAAATTATTTTTATTTCCTTTTTTATGATTTTTAATTAATATTTTAAAAAAGAAATAATTCATTTTTCTGTAAGTTTTTTAATGGCAGGTGCTTTTATATTTATGTTAGTTTGTTACTGTATTTATAGTGTTGCATCAGTGTTCTTTTGTATTTGATATTGCAGAGACAAGTGACTTATTCTCCCTTCTGGTTTTTTTCATCTTTATCTTACTAATTCTTTTTTAATGAGTGATATTTATTAATTCAGGTGATAATTCCCTTTTGCTTTAATATGTCATTCTGCAAAATGTTATTCACAAAATATTTATCGAAGTTTTCCATCCTAGTCTTTGAATTTCAGTCACTTTATTAGGTATTAAGTAAAACAAGTTATTATCAGCCAGATCCTCAAGGCTTGATTCTTGAAATTGGATTGAAAATTAATGTTTTTGTCGTGGCATCATTTTTTATGATCTAAATATTCATTAATGCATTTAACCAAACACAAAACCCAGTATCCTGTGCACAGCAGAATTAGAGGAACTGGCGATAATATGGAAACTAATAGTTGATTTAAGTATGCAGCACAATATAAAAACATATTTTTTAAAGGAACAAGAAAATAAAAAAAAGAAAAAAGAGGATAAGAAAGGAAAAAATCTGAAAACTTTTAGATTTTATTTTATGCTCAAAGTGGCATTTTTTTTTAAGATTTGTGTGTTACCTTTATGTATTAAATATCATATTCTTTGCACTTAAATCACATCAAATTCAATTCAACAGCAGTATGACAAAAAATATTTAAAAACAGCTAATCTTCAGAATTTCCTAAAGACAGTCTTGCACGCTAAAGGTAATGTTTTTCCGTACAGTGTTGCCATTGCTCGCTTTGAAATTGTTGAGTTTGTTAATAAAAAATTCGTTAAAGTTTTACAAAATTTGAAATAGATAATAAAACAAATTCCAAATTCAGGCTTCCAGATGCTCATATTCGAATGGAGCACTATGTTATTCAAAATTTGTCTCTAGATACTGTTGTTTTTTCACAATGCGAGAGAGATACATACATTCATGCAAATTCTTCATTATTTAATTTCTTTAAATATAATGCAGGGCTCTAATATTTGATGGCTACAATTTGAAAAGTGAACTGACACAAAATGCCAAAACAAAATTAATTGCCCCTTTGGGCTAAAAATCAAACAGTTGAAAATGTTTGAATGTAAACGAAGATCATTTTATGAAGAATTCACCTGGTGCCATAACAAAGAGATTATAATTTAAAGTAAGCAATGATAAATTTTTTCATCTGTCCAGTAAGATATATGGCCGCCTTGAATGTGCAAAAGTATTTTTCATCTTTGAGGCATTGCATTAATGAAGTGTTCAATGAGGCTTAAAGAAATACTTTTCCATTTTTCCGAAAGGGTATTTTACAACTGAAAGTGCATCATTGGAGGTCATTGTTTAGCAGCAAAATATTCTGTCAAATTCAAACCTGAGAAGCATGCTGGCCACTTCATATGCTCTATTGTTTGTCTTTCATATATCTGGTTCATGAGGTGCACTGCAAGAGACTGGGCATTGTCATGCATAAAAAGGATTAAATCGCCAATGGCAGTGAGATACGGCATAACTTAATGCCTAATCATGTCTTCTCTCTATATACATCTGAAAAGTCCGGTACTCATTCCAAATGACATACAGTTACTTGATATATTTAAGCTTATGTCTGCTCAATTAAGCACTCTGTCTCCAGTAAGACATGATCTTTCTTTTATGTTTGCTAGACTGCTGTATTCTTTCCAGATCAGAAGTCATTGGTTATTCATCTCTTCTCTGAACCTAAGCTCTTCAGAGAAGAGAACTTAGTTCCATTCAGCAGTTACAATCGCTTTGTTCTTCAGCTCAGTTTCTTCATATCTCAACCATGTTCGGAAGCCACTAGGCTACAGACAGCTGGCTTATGAGCATACAAGGCATCTGTACATTTTTTGTGTCAATATTGTTAGCTATTAATAGTAGCTGTTAATGCTAATAGCTATTCATGCTCACCTTTGAAGCTGAGTGGAATTTTTGCACCTGTTTTAAAGGGCTGTTACTGATAAATGAAAGTTATCATCCGAGATTGTAGCTCATGGTAATTCTTGACTAAGGTCTCTTCAGTTACTTTCCATCTCTTGGAACTAAATCCACATTTGTTCAATAACATTTCAGCTCACATCAGTGGCAGGTGTAATGATCTGCTAGCTTCTATAGGCATCCAAATTTCCTGTACCTCACCACATGGGACTTTTTGGAAAATTATGTTGATCCAACATGTTAACACGAGATGGGTGGAAAAAAGTTCTCCCACATGAATTTGGTTACCTCCCAAAAAAATTACCCATTTTATGAGTTTTTTTAAAATGTCAATTTTGATGTCACTGTTTCGCATTTTCATTTTAAATAGCTGTTATTGCCATCTTTTCATAATCTGAAAAAATCTTTTAATAGTTCAATAGCATTTTACTGAACTGCTTTGACTGAAATCACTCCACAGAGTGCTTCTCTAATTTTGTTAACAACGGTATGAATGATATTGTGATCAATTTTCAGGAACAGTAATAAGTTCTGTTTATTTATTCTGACTAAAATTTCTGAAGATTTTTGGGATACCGAACTGAATTGAATTTCTGTGTTTGTGCAGTGGTATGTGATCAGAGCGTCATCGGTTGCTAGTTAGAAAAAAGCCTAAGAGATGTGTGTCAAGGACATGCATAGCTTAAGCAGCATTTTAATCTGTATTAAGTGTAGCTATGATTCTAGAATTAGTTCAGTTGAAAACTCATTTTTCAAATAAAGAATTCAGTTGAACTGGTTGCCAAGGTCTGTAAAGAGTACAGGGTTGAATATAGTCTTAAATACTTGTTGTTGTGACTTTATCTCGCTTGTCTGACAGTAACATCAGAATAAGCCCATGAAATTAAACTTATAGAGGTGTGCTAGATTGCACCTGTCGTTGGCAAGAGCCTCGAGCACCATACAGGCGACAGTATAACTTTGCTCAGTTCTGCCCCCAGTTTTGAAGGAGAGCACCCTGGGGGAGGGGAAGGTCCAAGGGTCTCCCAACCCTCTTTCTCTACCCTGACATCTCTAGAGGACTTTCGGCTCGTGGCATCGTTAGTGGCCTCATGCTGCACAGGCACAAACATCCATGCTTTCTCTGGGACTCAAACCCCGGCCTTTCGGCATGGTGTTGGTCAACTCTTAGCAGCATTTACACATAAAGCCTCAATGATTTCTCTGTTTATTCATTTGGAAATTGACTAGATTTTCCTCCCTTTTGCAGTGCTGTTTATATTTTTTTCAGGTGAGAAAACTTGTGCCCATTTCATGTGTTGTAGATCGATCACTAGTAAAATTTTTTCTTCTATAGATCATCTGAAATCTTTTAGGTAAATTTCCTTGCAGTATTTTCTTTGGATAACTTCTCCCTACAGCTATCTAAGTTGTAAAATTTAAAACATTTTTCGCGATCAGGAAATCTTATCTTATTAGCTTGTGCTATTTATGTATTTTGCTTCTGTTCATATTTAACTTTCTTCAATAAACTCTAATTGCTGTCCAGTTTGTCAGTGATTTCATTTTCCTAAAGTCTTCTTTCTGCTGTATCTATCCAAAAAATCCTTTCCTGATCCTACTTTCATAGTAAAATTTAAAAACTTGCAGTTTTTCTGCTAATTATCTACGGCATCTTTTTATGTCTCCAAATATACCTCACATATAATGTACTTTTAGCCTATTATATTTTAGCATTTTTAGTTTTGTTTCAGTTGTAAAAATTTCTGTTATCAAACCTATCTCATTAAATTAAAATAATCAAAAACTCGAACTGATGCAGCTGTATATATGCAACATTCGTCGAACAACAGAAATTAAAATTGTTCATATGAAGGAAAGAGAAGTTACAGAATCATTTCCTTGAAATAATTGTTAAACTGTCTGCGTGAGCAATTATAACCCTTCCCAAAAAAAATCAGTATTAATATGCTTAAAAAAATAATCTTTTGATTTTTAGCAAATTTAATATAATATATATATATATATATATATGCCTTTACTTAATACTTAGCTGTTGTACCTGTTGAAAGTACTCACTGAAATACTTACCGATTTATGACGAAAGTACTAAAACTCCGAAATTTTGAACGAAAAGTGAGTATTTTATATTTTATGGACCTAAAGTAATACAACGTATAAAGAACCATTCTGCGTTTAGTATGATAAGTGTAAATGGATTAAAATAGTTATTAATTAGCCAGGTGGAAAATTATATAGTATGATGAGTAATTATATTATGTAATGTGTAATTATATTTTACATAATACGGTTTTAACTTTTTAGAAATCTACGTATAGCCAAACTTTGAGCAAGTATTTAAAGTTAAATTAATTTTTGCTTGCATATATATAAATGCAAAGTATAATTAAACACATTCAAGTATTCTCTGAAACCAAGTTTCCCTTCGAAAATGTTCCATAAAATCATCTCTACCATTAGGTAGGTATTTCATTTTAATGTTTTCATTCTTATGTATGCAATAGTACTACATTTCTTGCTTGTCGTTTCTGAAATTGAGCTGTAAATAGTTGATTTTAGCATCCTCAGGAACAACTCAAGGTTTTGTTTTTTATTTTATGTATTTTTATAAGTGTTTTATTTAATGTGTATGTATTTTTAAGAGGAAATTTTTTTAAAAATCTGTTAATGATGCAGTCTAAGTGCTAATTTTCAAATCCAAAGCTTGCAATAAAGCGTTTTTTCTTCATTCTTGAAAAGTATGATGAAATGCCTGAAAGAAATGATAATTGGGTAATTGTGATCCAGATATAGCTGACATTCTGGATTTTTTACTTTCTCAAATCTAGAGTTTCCAGTTTTGTGAAATGTAGATTCTGTAATTGGTTAATCTGTAAAATAAAGACCTTTTCCAAATTTTGTTTTTTGCAACAAATACACAGTCCAGTCACATTAATGTGACCACCACGTACTTTCCATGTCAGAGTTAAATAACCAATCACAGAAGGCAGGTGGCAGCACAGTGCAGTTGAGCGTATATAAAGGGTGTGCGAGGGCTTCGGAAAACATTTCAATCGTTGGCGTAATGCAGAAACGAAGCGATTTATCCGACTTCCAAAAGGGCATGATCATTGGCTTTCGGGCCAAGGGTGGAAGCATTTCCGAAACGGCTGAGTTTGTGAACTGTTCGCGTGCCGCCGTGGTAAAAGTGTACCGTGCATGGCAAAATGGGACTGTCCAAAATCAGCGACGTGGCAAATGTGGTGCACCACGGGCCATAGATGACAGAGGCGAACGACGGTTGCGGAGATGCGTTCGGGCAGATAGACGGGCTACCGTTGAGCAACTGACCACCAAAATGAACCAAGGGGCTACCAAAAGTGTCTCCCAAAGTACTATTCAGCGAACATTGCTGCGTCTGGGCCTCCGAAGCAGACGCCTGGTTCGTGCACCTATGCTGACTGCTGTTCATCGACGGCGAAGGCTAGAATTTGCACGCCAGTACAGCAGCTGGACGTCCACTGAGTGGCGACAGGTTGCGTTTTCGGATGAATCGCGTTTTATGCTCCATCGGACAGATGGACGTTGGCGTATAAGGCGTGAAACCTCTGAAAGGAACCACCCTGCAACCATTGCCGGAACGGTCCAAGCTGGAGGCGGGAGCATTATGGTCTGGGGAATGTTTTCCTGGCATTCTCTAGGTTCACTGATCATTGTGGAAGGCACAATGGATCAATACAAGTACGCATCTGTCCTTGCGGACCATGTTCACCCCTACATGCGCATTGTTTTTCCTCAGGATGATGGCATCTTCCAGCAGGACAATGCGAGGTGCCATACAGCTGCCAGTGTACGTGCGTGGTTCGAAGAGCACCAGGATGAGTTTACCGTCCTCCCCTGGCCAGCAAACTCACCTGACTTAAACCCAATCGAGCATCTGTGGGACCATCTCGATCGAGTTGTTCGTGCCATGGATCCTCAACCGCGTAATCTAGCGCAGCTGGCCACGGCATTAGAGTCGGCATGGCTCAACATCCCAGAGAACACCTTCAGGGACCTATGTGACTCTCTTCCTGCACGTCTCGCAGCAGTCCGCTCTGCGAAAGGTGGTTATTCTGGCTTTTGACAGATGGTCACATTAATGTGACTGGACTGTGTATGTCATTCAAAAATTGTATGATTTTAGTGAGAGATCAAACTTCTTGTCTGAACAACCTAAGTTTGTCATATATAGGACAGTTGTTTTTGATGTTTCTGATATAGAGGAACAGAAAAATTTGATATTGTAAAGTTTTTGGCTGAAGTATTCGTACTAATAGAAGATGGGAAAACAAATATACCCAGTACAGACAAAACTGATTAAATCTGTTTTAACTTCTATTTTCTTCTATTCTTCTGTTTTTTGATGGACCCGGTGCTGGAAGTTCATATAATTATATTGGGTGATATGTCAGAATAGTAGTAACTTAGATGCTGCATAGACTGAAATATTATTTATTTATGTTAATGTAGAATTTCTTTGAACTATTGGCCAAAGTTTTACAAATAATCCCAAAAATCTTCCACTTATTAAAAATTAAGGCACAGACACAATATTTTATATTTCAGAAAAACAAAATTTAACATTTTAAAATTACCATATATATTATCACGTGAAAGTTACTAATTTTGTAGTGTGATGACATTTCTCTTTGAACAACTGCCTGTTTAAAAGATTGTAGCTGTAATTTTAAAATGTGCATGAAGTGAAGGCTTATAACATCTTATGCTGACATAGATGAACATTGCTCGGAAAATCCTAGGATAATCTGAAATCCTTTATCAGTTATCTTCCGTGTCATTTTCTTAACTCTGCATGTTGACTTCATCTTCATCCTCCCCTTCTCTTCATGACCATCTGCTTTCCAGCGCATGTGGATTATAATGGGAAGAGAATAGTCTACATTTATCCAAGCCTGCTGCTCCTTTTTATTGATACTAACGTCTAAGCATGTAACTGCATCTGAGACGTTGGGTATGGGCTCAAAACATGTTTTAAAACCAAGAGAAGCTTCATTATTGGACTCATCATCTATGAACATACTCAGAGGCCACAATTTTTCCGAACAATAACATAATATTCTTTACATCTTTTCAAGCAAGAGACAAAGTAAATTTGCCATCTTTCAATGGGAACTTTTTCTGAAAATCATAGGCACTGTCTTAAAGTTCACATACCGACTCCTAAAAGAAATTGATCATTCACCTTTATATACTAAATAATTCCTTGGTCCATTGATTGGATAAAGCTTGTGAGGTTGGACAGCAGAAACACAAACGTTTTGCATATTTGAATCTTCAAATTGTTAGCTTATAGATTTTTTTCATCTCATAAGCCTAAATTTCAAATTTAAATTTAGACCTTCAGAAGTGTCATTACTTTAAAATTACTGGTTAATTGGGTGCTGCTTATGAGAGATTTTATTGTATGGAAAACTGCACTGGAAGCATGGATCAAAAAATCCCTGTGATGACTATGAGTAAAGGTTTAAGGATAATTTATTGCATAATTGGGGAGCTTACCAAAATTTTTTACATTCCATGAGCCATTCTCATCTTTCTGGCAGTTCATGGACTTTAACACTTGTCACTATGCATACTGCAAGTTGTAATCTAATACTTAAGAGTTAAGTGACAATTCAAATCAAAATGTCTTGTTGATCATACTAAATTTTCAATTTTTAGCAATAAAAAATATAAACGCAGTAGCTTCCAAAAAGTCCTCCCCCCCAAAAAAAAAGAACACTTGACTCAGCAATTTTTTTTTAATTTTAAGAAACCAAATACATAGGCAACTATATGAAGTGATGTAATGAAATAAAAATTAATTTTTAATAAATTTTTTTCAAAGTTATACTTTTTGCTGTGCTAGTGAAATAGTTTGAAAATATGTGTATGCATGCATGTATGTGTATGTTTCACATTAATATTCTGAATTATTTGAAATTATGGCAGACCTTTTAATGCACAATGTATTTCAGGATTTTTGAAATGGATTTATAATCATGCCTGTGTAGCAGATGCATTAGTGCAAAACACATAGCATCATCACCACCAGAGAAAGCTCATTCTGCTAGCAACTGTGTGATAGTGAACGAAGCTATTCAGCCTACTTTTACATCCTTCCTGAAGGGCCTATGTCATTCTCCAGGAGGTTAAATGAATTTACATTCTGGTAATGGTCTCTAGTCAGGGCTTGCCATATTTTCAATAGCTGCTGTGATCAATAAACATCTGCAATCTCATTGGACAGTTTTCTGCTATAAAATTTGTCATTAAGAGGTCTTAATAAGTTAAGGAAGCTGGTTAACTGTGGTCAGTTTTCAGTTCTTTCAGGACTATATTTGAAAACCGTACTTTATTGCCACTACAGAGCCACTACAGAGGCATTCATGACTCATGTTCTGAACAGTATGCATAAGTGGAAATAAAGCAGAGAAAACCATTATGTATTCTTATGCACCATATCATCCCTGTATCCTCAGTCCTTCAGTGGGGAAATTTTACTGTTGAGTGGTATATTCCATCTCCTGATTGGGGTAATGTTCTCCTTGTTGCTCCTTCAAAGCACCTTGTGAGCAAAATTTGTTGTTTGACTTATCTGGAACCATGTAATACTTTGGCAGCAATAATAATTTTATGAGAAAGGCTCTTTTATTATAAAACGTTCCATTAAGTGAAGCTTTTTTTTCTGAATGTCATCATTTTATATTGTGCATTTTTTATTTGCTTTAAAATATAATATATATTTATGTAATCTTAACTCATTTTTTTTCACTTAGATGTTAGTTCGTTCGCCTTCTGTGCGTATTGCTGAGATTGATTGTCAAACTTACTATTCTTTGTGTAACACTAATGGAGTAAACAGCTATCCGACTATAAGGCTGTATCCGAGAGGTAAAATGGGACCCAATCGATTTTAGTAAGTAGATCTTTCTGATTTAACAATAAAATTACTTCAAAATTTATTATTATTTAAATAACAGTTTTTTGTAAACTCCAGTGGTTTATTATAAGGCATGAAGTTTTGCTCTTTTAATACTGTGAATTCAGATAATATCATAATTTACAGTTCATTTAATGGATGGAGTAGAGATGCATCATCACTCCAAGCTTGGATTTATAACTTCTTGCCATCAAAAGTTCAATCCTTAACAAGTTCACTTTTCAAAGAAGTTTTGGCAGATTCTGAACCATGGGTTATTGATTTTTATGCACCTTGGTGTTCACACTGTCAGACATTTGCACCTGAATTTGAAAAAATTGCTGAGGTATTTATAATTATAAATTTATAAATAAAATGCAGTGTTCTAAATTTCATTCTAAAAATTGAAATTTTTCCAAATGTAGATATTCATGTTTATCTTTCATTGCATTTGTAACATCTGCCACAACATATGTTGTGTGTGTGTTAAGAATTTATTATTAAGTACTTATTGTTTTCTTAATGTTTTACATTGGTTTGTATTAAAATGTTAAAAATTCATGAAATAATGGCAGAATTTCTTTATACTTTTACGTATGCATCTATTATGTATATTAATGTTAATTAAAATTTTTCCTTTTCATACCTTGATATTTTTATTTTGTAAAGAATACAGAAAATAATTTTTAATACATGAAATTTCTCTCTTTCATACCATATTTCTGATTTTGTAAAGGGTGCAAGAAATTATTTAAATTTATGTGAAGTTACTCTTTCATTGGCATTTTTCTGTTATATATACTATTTACTAATGTTGAAATAGTTAATATGCGAAAATCAGTGAAACACTGTTGTTTTTCAGATAAAATCGCTCTAGTACCAGCAAATAGAACTCTTTATAATTTTAATTATGTTTTCCTGCTAAAAGGGATGTAGCTATTTTTGCATATATAAATTTCTTTGCTTGTGAGTTTTGGGTATATGGTTCAACATAATTTGAAAGTAAAAGACTTGAAATTAGCTTAAAATTTTCCTGTAGCGTAAGGAAATTTTTATTTTCCATTGATGCAAGGTCTTAATTTATCTGTTTATCTTTTCCACATGTTCCTTCTCATCCACCATTATACACTATTTTCATATCTTCTTCATTTTCATACTTTGTGTATTCTAAAATTTTAACAAAGACTTCATAGAATATCCTTTCCTTAGTAAGCGTTTATAGTTGAACTAATCTGTATGTCATAAATTGATGTACTTTGGAAGAGGAGGAAATCATTCAAAAAGAATGTGTCAATGGAAAACTAATTTTAAGTAAAAGGCAAGATAATTTTGATTTATAACTATTGATATAAATATTCTTATTTCATAACTGCTTTCAAGAGAGTTCTGCAAAATATTTGAAGCTGTATAATATGCATATATAAAACAAAGTTTTGAAATTTCAAATTAGGATTATAAAAGTCATACAGTATGATGAAAAATTAATTAAATAATCAAGAAATAATAATTAAATCAAAATGGGGGCAACAGTTTAGCAGAAAGTACCTACATCAAAATAGAAACAGAAATGAAGCAACTCAGTAAAACAGCATAATAAAAATAATTTAGCTAACTGAAGTTTCTTTGCTCGTTTATAAGGAGTAACCGGATAATTTTCAATAAAGCCACTTTCTGGATATATTTGACGATTATAAATTCTTAAATAATTCAGAAGAAAATACCAAATAAAAGCTAATTACCATTTAAAGCTATTTATATGTTTAAAAAAGAATGAAATAAAATTAATTTTTTTTAATTAATTATGATATAATCTGCACCAGTGTGAACCTAAAGCAAATAATACTGTGAAAATAAATAGTATAAAATAAAAATTCTTGAAATTAGAAACCAGAAAAACCAGTCAGTAAATTAAAAAAATGAGCTAAATGAATTGAACCAAAGAAAAAGTAAAACTGATGGAAAGTGTTGTAAATCAAAAATTAACTATTGCAGATCAAAAGTAAATATATTTTAAAGTCAAAATTTTAAGAATGCGATATAATGAAATATAATAATGCAAAACTAATTTATTTTAGAAAAAAATTTGCTTAAATGTAAAATTAAGAAGCTTTAAAGGTATTTTATACCCCAAAAAGAAAGTTTCTAAATTGAGAAAAAAACTAAAAATCTTACAAAAGATTTAGGATTTTGTGTTCGTTATCCAGGTAATATGATTTGAATCTTTACTCTAACTTCTTTCTGTAGTCCTCACCCGAATGCAAATTACTGTACATTTCTATTCATAAGCTGATAATTTTTGGGTCATTTTCTAAAGCAAGTTACGGGGGTCAGCTTTTACATATGGATCTGGCAAAAAATGTAGGTAATTTACTGTTGTTAGCTGTGTGCAAGAATTAGTCACCAAATATAGCAACTTTTTATTTCTTTAATATATACTTTTCAAATTTATGAAAAAATTTTATTTTATAGGAAGTGAGTTATTCATTTTATGAAAATGAGTTGTTTTATTTTCAAAATTGTTTGTAATGCTGGCTTGTTGCATCATCACCAAAACAAGACAGACGGTAAAATTTGTACAAAATTTGACGATGGTGAAATTTACACCTGGCTCAAACTTGTTTTTTATTTACAGAGAAATGCCAACCAGCTGTACTGTTATTAGAATTTTCAGTAAAAGTGGTCATCTGTAATTTGAAATTTGCTCTATAAGAGTTTCTTCTCTATTCATCTGTAAGACAAAAAAAAAGAAGGAAAAAAAAAGAAATTGCACAGAAAATAAGACTATGACAAGACAAAAATTGATGGAGTAAATGTGCTGGTTACAGATGGAGTCCTAACTGTTGTCATTGCCATCTGGCAATCTTTTCACTGATTTCATTGCAAAATATTCCACCTGGTTTATCTGCTCAGCAACATTTGCTCCCTCAGGGTGACATATTTGAATATTGCAGGACCCCCCCCCATTTCAACTTATATACAGGTTTTGAACTTTGGATAATATTTTGAAGGAAAAATGCATTCTTGGCTTATATTCAGAAATATACGGTAGTTGTGTATTTAAGCTGAGGATTTGTTTGAATGTTTTAGATTTCATAACTTCTAGCAGCTACAGTTATGTATTGTTGCCCAGCTGTGCCAGTTTCTTTCAGCTGTAGCCATTTTATTAGTCAGTGTTTACATGCATGTTGTTAATTACTTGAGCCAGCTTAAGCAGGCTATTTTAGCGTAGTCTTCAACTACATTACTTGAATTTAACATATTTCATATACCTGCCAGTAGTGGAATTGTATTCTGTAGCACAAGTGGTACCTTCTAATTTAAAGAGTTCATTAAAATGGTTACTTTAATCTTCCTAAGACTTTGTCATCTTAATTCAGACTAAATCAATAATTCACTTGTCACTCTAGTGAGGTCCGATGAACGTAGACCCAAGCTTTTAAATATAGCAGAACCCTACAAAGAATGGTAGCCTAAAATGGGAAATACTGTAAAAAGGCAAGGCTGTTGTTGTGAAGTGAAGGATCAAGTCGATTAATAGGTGGGTAGTTTCATAAAATGAAAATAATAAAGAGCAAAAACTGAATTGAGTGTTGTAGATGTAGCCTGTAAAATTGAAAAATCAAAATGTCGGTGATTGTAAACACGGGTGATAAAATTCTGGAATTTAATTACAAAAATAAAAGGGTTTCAAAATGAAAAAAATAATGTTTTAAATAGGGAAAGTAAAGTGTGAAAAATTGAAAATGAATAAAAATGGGAAATTAAAAATTGAAATTAAGTTCTTAAAAGTTTTAATAAAAAAATTAATTCATAAATTGAAAAAAAATTAAGGTTTTTTTTAATTTAAATTATTAAGTGTGCATAAAAACGTAAAGATTTTAATAAATTCAAAATGGGTTTAAAATGGAATTTATATAAATATATTATTAATTTAAAACGAAGTGATGTATATTCAGTAGGGAGTAGAAAAGGTGGTAGGAGAATAACAGTAAAAAATTTTTCTTTTTTAACTTTTCACAATTTATTTTTCCCATTTTTAAACTTTCATTTTTAAACTATATCATTTCTGTAATTAAATTTAAAAATTTAATCAACGCATTTACAGTCTCCAACATTTTCAATTTTGCAGGCTACACTATATAATTGAACTCAATTCTTGCTTTTCATTATTTCCATTTTATCAAATTACACTCTAACTGCTCAACTTGATTCTGCACTTCACAACAGTACTCTCGAAATTCTTGTGAAAAATTCACCATGAGGTTTGAATATTTTTTGGGGGGGGGTTTATTTTTCTTTTTCCTATTCCATTCATCATATTTTTCAATTAAATTAATTGATTCAGTTTATTATTTAATTCTTTTCCCCAATTTTAGGCATCAAACCTTCCATTCTTTTGCATGTTTTCACCCTCTGTTTGGAAAACTTTTTTGTGTTCATAAATTATCATTAAGGCTTTTTATTTATTTTACTTTTTTAAGTAAATTTCCCTCTAGAATAAATTAGTGCCATTTCCTGAAAATTTTGATTTAAAAATGTATTTACTTTTGATTTGCAATAGTTACTTTTGATTTACAGCAGTTTTGCATTTTCTTTGGTTTGCAATTTGTTTAAAATATTTGTTTAGCCCATCGCTTTTAATTTACCCAATGTTTTTCTGATCTCTAATTTTGAGAATTGTTATTTTCATTTTTTTACTTATATTCATTTTTATAGTATTACTTGATCATATTTTGATGATTAATTAAAATGTAAAAATGCTTTTTTATTTTTTATTTTTGTACTTTATTGCATTCTTTTTCAAAAAGAAATTTGATGACCTTAAATTATTATTTTAAATTCATTTTTTAATTTTTATATCACATTTTCTTTAAAATTATTTGAAAAATGTATAGTCATCCAAATATAATTCGGAAAGTGACTCTGTGGACAATTCTTGAGCTGCTCTTTAAAAAAGACCAAAGAATTTTCAACAGTTAGTTATTTTTATTATATTGAGTTGTTTTTGTTTCAGTTTTGATGTGCATTCTTCCTGTTAAACCGTTAACCCTATATTTTTATTCAATTATTATTTCTTGATATGTGTGTGCGTGCATGCATGCACTCTCATTTCTTGTGTAAATTATATGTTTAAAGGAATACAGAGCAGGTATTTTTATTGAATTATACTGTCCTTTCTGTCATTTTATATTTTTTATGTGCTAGTTAATTATTCTGCACTATATAGTGTATAAAAGTTTTTATTTTGAAATGGGGTGCATTAGACACTCTTTTTAACATTGTAGGTTTTGAAAGGTGAGGTAAAAGTTGGAAAAATCAACTGTGAAGAGTTCCCAAATATTTGCAGGCAAGCAACTGTGCGTGCTTACCCTACTGTCGTATTTTATCAAGGAGCGCAAAGAGGAAAAACACAGGTATGCGGGCATTGTTAGTACTAAATGCACTGGTGTGCAAAAATTAAGGACCAGACGGTTTTTTCAATATAACTTTGTACAAAAGCTTTCCAAATCAACACATTTAATACCGTAAGATCCCCAATACATAAGGACATGAGTAATGTAAGCAACACTTACTAAAAGAGAAATCAGAGGCATAAAAAAGCTTTATTGAAAAAGTAGCATGGAGCGCAATGCGACTGAAGGCCGAAACATCCCTGTGATGGGTGTCCAGCAAGAAATATCCGGTCTTTAATGGGGGATATGATCTCCCCTGACTGCCAAGCAGATTTCACATCATTTGTGGATGCTGGATATGTGGTTGTTAATGAGCTGTTGAGACACTGCTGCTCGTTCCTCTTGTAGCACCAATCGCAGTTTCGGAATCGTTACTGGCGATAAGTTACGTGCTGCCACGGGTCTCCCTAGTAAGTTCCGTACCTGCTTGATGGGATTTAGATCCAGAGACCTTGCCGACCAATCCATGTGTTCAATATCTTCACTCTCCAACAGATCTTTGACAGTAACTGCGCGATGAGGTGGAGCATTGTCGTCCATGAAGAGGAACTGAGGAGCCATAACCCTTGTGAAAAGACGCATGTAAGGAAGAAGAACCTCGTTACAATAGCAGTCCCAGGTGAAGAACCTCCTTGGGAGAGATATGAAGGTCGGTCCGGCTACCAAGCATTATGTCTGCTCGAACGAGAACTCCGCGACCTCCAAAACAGTCCCTTTTGATGATGTTGAAGGGGTTATTGCGTGTTCCCCGCTCTGTCCAGATGTGTATGTGTCTAGAATCGCAACTCAGACTAAATCTGCTCTCATCTGTAAAGAGTACTCGTCCCCATTCATTGTCTCTCCAATTCCGGTGTTCCCGGCACCACAGAGAACGCCTTCTCCGATGGGCAGGCGTTAGAGTTACACACCGTACAGGGCGTCGTGCAAACAGACCACCACCGTGCAGTCTTCTGGCCACGGTAAAACGCGATATCGGTCGTCCAGTCGCCTGTGTCGTGTGTCTAGCGATTTCTCCCGCTGTCTGCCGCCTGTTTCTTCTGGCCTGTAAGGCAATATACCGGTCATCTGCGGGTGTGGTTCCTCGTGGACGACCACTACTAAACCCCCGGATAGCTGTTCCTGTAGTTTGAAATTGTCTCCAAAGTCGTGAAACGATGCTGTGAGCAATTCCGAACTCTGCAGCCACACTTGTCACACTGCGGCCTTCCTCCAACTTCCCAATGATTCGACCTCGGGTAAAAGCATCCAGATGTCGTCTAACAGATTGATTATTCGCCATTTCTCGCTGAGGCAGCAACTCGGTGTGATTTTAACTGCTATACGGCGTGCAATCTCTTTGCCAGAAATACTGATCTTACACCGACAACATGCTTTATACTACTCAGACACTCCCCCATTACGTCTACCTGCATGTCTGCGCATGTGCTACCGTACATCTCCTTACTTAATCTCCTGATTGGTCTTTCTGTCTGCGCTGCCTCTTCGTTCAGCTGATATGCTAATTTTTCGACTTCGTCCTTAATTTTTGCACACCAGTGTATATATACACACACACAAACACATACATATTTCTTCTTAGAATGTCTTAATTGCATTGGAAATTATTCAGAATTTTAGAAAAATGTTTTGAAATAAATAAACATTTTTAGCACTCTATAACTGTTTGTTGTTTTATATTTAGAAATGTGCATTATTGCTTGTTTCAGAATCCAATTGCAGAAGAAATACATACTTTAACTTTTAATGGAGTTATATCATTTTTAGAAGAGAAATTGACCATAAATATTCAGGTATGTTTTATTTACGAAGTTAAAATATAAAATGCCATTTTTTTCACTCTACTGGTATTTAAATTTGTTGTAATGAAACTGCTTGTACGATGTTTTTTTTTTTTTTTTTGGGAAGCATATGTAATGTGCCAGTCAGTAGTTTTTAGAACTCATGTTTTGGTGCACAACTGAATTCATCTAGTTTCTTTTTTCTCTTTCACCCCTTCCACAGAATATAGCTTTAGTAAACTTGCCACTTTTTCACATAACCAGGGTTACTTTGATGCAGCAGGCAAATCAAAATCAGGCATTGCCTGTGGGTGGCAATGTGAAGGGTGCAGCAAAAGTTGATAATTGAATTATGTGCTATATATGTGGATCTCTGTTTTACAGTAACTTGAGTTTCATAGAAATGCTATACTGATTAAATATCAGATGGCAGAAAAATGTGTATTCATATTTCTGATTACATTTTTTTTCTCTCTTCTGTGGTTTTTTGTAGTAATTGGAACAATAACATTTTAATAGTTACTTTTCAGATGTATGTCATAGAAAAGTTTATGAATCAAGTAGAGCAAAGGCCCTCAACCAAGAGAATTCCCTCTAGAAAAAATTTCATAGTTTCAGGAGGAGAGTTTTCTCTTTTGTTTACTTATTCAGTATTTATGACTATAAAAAGCTACTTTTAGTCAGGTTTTGGTATTTGTTTAAGCATGTTCACATCAGAGCAGCTTATATCTTGATGATTAGTTAAAATGTAAAAATTCTGATGTGTACATCAAGACTTTCTTGTACAGAATATTAAATTATATGCATTTTTTCCCTGCATTTCATTTGAACTTATTTCCTCGAATCGCATTAGAGATATATTTCTCATTCAAGTAATTCAGTTCTAACTTTGCGACAAGGTAAAAATACATAAAACCTCAAAATAGCTTTATTAAAAATTGAAAATTGTAAAAAAATATAAAACATAAATACAGTTAAAAGAATTTAAACAACAGTTTTTACAATTAAAATTATAGTTTCTATGCAAAAACGAGCAGTTCTGCCAGTGGGCAAAAAGGCAGATTTTTCGGTGCACAACACTGAAAATCTACTTTTGGTTTTACTTGTAAAAAATACAGGAATTGAAATATTGGAGGCGTAGAAACTTACTTAATTTGTTGTGGGCACTATGCTGAGTCAATATATAAGATAATCTGATAACTTAAATGATAATTCCAGAATGGGTTAAGCATGATTTAATTCGCAATAATAAAAGAAGTTTTATCTTTTTTTTTTTTTTTTTTTTTTTAATATTTTTTTGCAAACTTAGTTTCTCTAAATTGGTAACACATCCACTATTCTGCTAAGTTTAAAGTGTAAAATATGGCGGCTATGGTAAAAAAATAGGCTTATCCACACTTAAACAACTTTTAAATTGTTGATAATTCTACAATTATTGGATGCAGGTTAATTAAAGGCATAAAAACCTTAACTGGAAGATAAGAACAACATAATTCAATCATTTGTAAAGCAAAAAATGCACAATTTACTAACATATAAGAATAAAAAAAACTGAGCTCACTGAGCAGAGTAACAGAGTGGGTATATAGGTGATATTTTAGAAGATGGGGCAGAAAAGGTAAAGAACCAGTGAAATAGAGGCACTTATTTTTTTAAATAATTGAATTTTGTTTGTTTTAAAAATCATTTAAATAACATTAAAAATAATCTAAAGAGTGGGAGTAAACATCCTTGGATCACATTTGCAAGACAGGGCAAAGGTAATGAAAATTTAAATAAGCAATAGCAAGCAAATTAAAAGAAGCCAAATTTTGCTGTAGATCGTACACTAGATTTTGGTTTAAGCAAATGAATGTGTAATCATTCTGAACTAGTGTCAGTTACTGTGTGAGTTATATCTAAAATCTTTGAAGCGATAGATAAACATTTTGTATGAATTATGAATTTTCATACAATGATTTAAGTTAAAGCTATGACAATGGTGTGGCTTTGATATGCAAGAAGAAATAGGATACAAAGAAATTTACTGACTATAAAATCATCTTGTCTTTATGCCCCATGCTTAATCAAACATTTTGTCTTTAGTTAGAAATAATGCAGTTAAAACAGATTTCATTTAGGAGCTGTGTAGCATTATTAGTTTCTTTCTCTGTGTTTGAGAGTCTGATGGAATAGTTTGAAAAAGAAAAATTTTTTAAGTTTTCAGACCTTAGGATTGGTGGATTGATTACAGCAAAGCATGTTAAGGGCTTCGGACAACAATGACTTTGTGGAGAATTTTCTAAATGGATCTGAGTGGATCACATTGTGTATTTGAAAACTCCTTTCACCTACCTCATTCGTTAGCACCTAAAACTGAGATCAGTTACTAGTGATGGATTATCAATGATAATATAGTTAGTACATATTAAGTGTAACATTTTTAAATATAAAGGTAGAAGAGTTATCAGTGAAAATATGTAACCCTAATTGACATAAAAAACAGTTGAAAATTCGATAGGAGTGCACATCTTTCAAATAGCTGAAACTGATTTGTTAGTTAAAAGTGTACATAATTATAAATGCATTTGTTGCATTATTTTTTTGGTACAATATAGTGATCAGTGTAAATCATATTCTATCAATCTGATAAGTAGGGAAGAGTTTTTTGAGGTGTTAATTTATTATTGAAAGAAAAGGAGGAATTTTAAAAATATATATCAAAAGGTGCTGGTGCAATGTTTATATTTGATTCTTATATTTTAGTATTCTTTATACATTCGTGTTTAAATAATTAAGTGCTATAAAAAATAACTTTATAATATAAAAATAACCATTTTTAGGAAGTAAACATGGCATTTACTTGATTTTAAGAAACCCATTGTATAGGATAACTGTCAAAAGATTTCTGTGTTTTGGAATATAAATCTCTGGCACTTCAGGCCCAGGAATTCCTTGCATTTGGAGAGCACCAGTTGCCCTCAGCAGAAACCAGAACAGCATATTTATTAAAAACGGTGGAAATGTAGTTAATTCTTGAGTCTTCCATGTGTGGATTGTTCTTTACTTTTAATTCAGTTTGGCTTTGAAAAATCCTCCAAGTTTGTCCTTCCACAGCTGTAAATTTCTCTTCATTCTTAATACCTTCTTCCAAACTCAATCATATCGGGCAAGTACATGAAACCATAAACTTCAAAAATTTGACTTTATTGTTTTTCATTTTCTGGGTGTGCTTCATAGCTTCTGCTTTCATTTAATCTAGGACAGATATAAAGCATTTGATATTTTTGTAGTTTTCTAACCCTCCAAAAAAAATCGCATCTGGTTCAAATACCCCACCTGGTTATGACATTTAATTCTGTGACCTTTTTGGTATAAAATATTACTGCTGGAGTCCTTTATAAGGATCTCCTTCATAGTAGCAGTTGTCAGTTACCCTTCTCAATTCCTTCCTGATTGTGTCACAATCCTGATGTAGTCCATGTACAATACATGTCATATGGATTAATGACTGGGGGGGATTTCATAGTTTCTAGGAAGTCAGCTTCACATTTAGCTTTGAAGTATTCAGTTTTAGTTTATGAATATAAAAACTACTTTTATACATATATAATAGAGGGAAAACGTGTACAAATATATATGATATAAATGTGATATATGCATTTACTCACATACAGCTTACATATATTCCCACTAAGCATGCATTTTCTGAATGTATTAATCATTCTCTAATGCAGAAGTGCTCAACGAAGGAGGAATTCTTGCCTGTGGGTAATTTCATAGTTTCAGGGGAAGATGCAGTCAGTATTTTATTTAGCTGTTAAGTATTTAGTTTGTGAATGTAAAAAGTACTTTTATTCATCAACATATTCTATTTTTTGTTATTCAATTTATAAAATATTTTTAAAAAATTTTAAATCTCGATAAATGTTTTCGAGTTTTGGAAAGGACGAGGCAAATAATCTTCCAAGCAATGGTGAAACAGGTGTACATGGGCTAAGGTTGAAAACCAATGCTGTAGAAAATAAATCGAGTATTAAGGGAACCTCTTAACTTACTTTAGAATGAGAAAAGGCTGTTTTTATGCCATTTTATTTTGTTTTATTTTATTTATTTTTTAACCAATGAAAAAAGGTTATTTTTTGCCTGTCTAATCAAAATGGGTATGTCTGCTTTTCAATATGAGCTCTTCAAATGTGTTGTTTTTAGTGAATATAAATAAAAAAAACTTTGTAATTAGAAATTATTAAAAACATGTATTAGATGTTTAAATGTATTCGGTGTACTTTCGTTTGATAATTTTTCTCATGTTTTTTTTTAAAGCATGTTTTTCAGTTTTATATCACTGATTCTTTTTAAGGCTGAATAAATCTACTGTCTTTCTCCAATCATTTCATTCTAAACTGTGAATATGCATGATAATTGTATCCCTTATATTAATTCCTCATTTTAACTTTTCAAATTAAAACTATGATAGGTTTCTCTTAATATTCTTATTTTATTTTAAATAAATATCTAGTAATGACAAATGCAAATATTTTTTCTTCTGTATAGTACTTCGTATCTGACAAGAAAACAATTTTGTATGTTTTAGAGAGTAAAACATGATGAATTATGAGGTTTAGCCCAATCTGGCCACTTCTAAATGTAAGAGATGAGGCATAAAGAAGATCATTCCATTCTGATCCTTGTTAAACTAATTGTCATTGTAATATTCGATTTCAAAACATCTTTTCATAAACTGTGTAATAACAATTGTTAGATTTTTGTATTTTATAATAAATATAAGAATATTTTATCAGTATGTTTTTTTTCTTCAAAGTTTTATATAAAATCTGTCTGCAGTCATGCTCAGTGCAGATTCGAAATAGTTGTGGGCTACAGGTTCGTTGGAATCTCTTTAAACAACTACTTTAGATAAGCAGGAAGAAATTGAAGTTTATTGTAAAACTTCATGCCACACAGCACAATAAGTAGCTAGAAATAGTTCAGTGAGAATGTTGATAGCGATTCCTTCTTAGCACACAAGAAATGTAAATTTTCAAAATTTCTTGTGGAATAAATTCTAAATCACAATTCAGCTGACTGCTGAATCTCGCTGATTAACTCCTTAGCTTCAGACCAGTATTTATAAACTTTAGCATGGGTCTCTGAAAGAATCGATCATACAGCTTCAAAAATCTACTTTCTTGAATCTTCCAGAAAGTTGGCAGTTGGTGACGAGACTTAGCAATTTCCCCCCAAGGGCTGTTGGGGACGAATTTGCTCATATTTTGCATTCCGCGTGAGCTGTTTTCTACAATTCAAATGTTGTTGTACTCAGAATTCAAAATACAATTCTATATAAGAAATAACACTTGAATAAAAAAATAAAGCAGCCACACATGCAGTTAAATACAAAATAAAACCTAAAATTGTCATCTTAAATGCAACAAATAAACAAGTAAATCAATACACAATACTACAACTATGCAAGAAAACAAAATACAATCAAAAATAATTTAGATATTTACGATAACGTGCACTTAAATAATAGATAGCCATAGTATTAAAAAATATTATGCTTGTATCAACATTTATGATCTATTATCAAAATTTTTTGAATGAAATGTTGAAATGCTGCTCATTTTTAGAGATGGTTTAGGAGAGTTTTATTTTGGGTGTAGAAAGAATGATGTTTTTCCATGGGCCCACAACTGTGGAGCACTGAACATTGCTGTTGGCCTGAATACTTTTTGTTGTTAAGTCTAACGTGTGACAAGAAAGCTCTATAAGATCTGCTTTTATCTAAATACTCAGATTACTGACACAAACTATTTAAATTTTTTCTTTTTGTATTTATAAACTGAAAATAATGATTCATGCAATTGAAATAGAAATTAAAAATAAAATACATTATTACTACTAATGATCATACATAAATACTTTCTATACATTATTGAAACAGAAATCATGAGAGTCAAAAGATAATTCGTATTATATACTATTGTCACTAATATATGCAAAAATTTAAAGTCCTTTCATTGTATGAGAGATTTCTTTCTGTATGCTGGTCAAAATATAGACCAAAACCGTATGTTTAAGCTCATAGATTACAATAATAATTATACTCAGCATTAAGGTTGACACTCAAGACATCCTTAAATTAAGTTTTGTGACTTTTAACACCATTCATTAGCTATTAATTATTGTAATGTTCTGTTAGAGTATGTCATATACAGAGCTATTGAAAAATTGTGCACAGCACAGTAAGTAAAATTTGCTGGCTTAATGCACAAGCAAAAAAAACATACAATATTTATCACTGATGATTATTGCCTTATTTTATACAAATGTAATATCAAAGTATGTCTTCACAATATATGCTCAAAATGGCACATGTTCAGTATTGCATGCACTTAATCTTTTTTCCTTATTTGAGGCTATTTTGGGGAGTGCCTGTACACTGATATTGTTAACTACCATCATAATGTTCCTCTTTAGGTCCTTCAGTGTATGCAGATTGTTTGTATAATGCTAATTTCCGGAATCCAATCAGAATTGAAGAAGATGCAGTTTGCTAGATGGAAGTATGCAAATATGTTAGGTAACAGCAAACCCGCGCTTCCATGTCAAGAAATATGCAAAAAAGGCAGTCTTATAAGAAGCTAGCTTTATGAAGGGTTACAGAAGTTGATTATAACTGCTGATAGAAGGTATTTAAAACTTTCGTACAATTGGTTTTCAAGACATACGTGTTTCTATGATTTCCAGAAGACGAATGGAAGATTCTGAGCGCTCGCGTGCTGTGGGGCGCATTGAAGCAGGACAGTCAATCACAAATGTTGCTCTTTTCTTCGGCGTTCATCATTCTGTAATTTCATGTTTATGGAAAAAATTCCAAACCACACAGACAGTTGTCCGAAGGCCCGTAGCCGGTCGCCCAAGGGTTACAACCCTTGCGGAAGATTGATATATTGCTATTGTAGCCAAGCGGAATCGCAGAGCGACCTACACATGTGTGACATCTATGGTTACAGCGTCCATTGGTAAGGCGATTGTAGGCCAAAGATTACATATGTGTGGACTGTACGCCCGGGTACCTCGAGTTTGTGTTCCTCTATCTATCCAGTCAAGAGGGGCATGATTACAGTGGTGCCAGGAACATGTCAATTGGAATGTGTGTGACTGGGGCAATGTCATGTTTACTGATGAGTCAAGATTTGCTCTGGAGCCAGATGACAAGCGTATAAAGATATGGCGTGAACAACGAACACGCAATCAGTCCCAAAACATCACCGAACATCATGCATTCCGAGGTGGAAGCATTATGGTGTGAGCAGGGATTTCATTAGGATACTGCACCGACCTGCACATCTTTAAACGGGGCTCTTTGACGGCTGAAGGTGTTTTTCTACGGTTGTCCGGTATCGAGGTGAAGTCCTAGAACCCGTTGTGAGATTGTATGCTGCAGCAGTTGGCCCCATTTTTGTTTTAATGGATGATAACACACATCCCCATAGAACTGATATCGTCGATAACTACCTGGAGAGTGAAGGGATTGCGCGTATGGCTTAGCCAGCATATTCGCCCGACCTTAATCCCTTTGAAAATCTTTGGGATGCTCTCGGCTGTGCTGTATCTTCAAGTCTCCCACCTCCAGCCACTCTTATTTAGCTGAAAACTGCTCTACAAGAAGAATGGCGATTGCTTAATTCTGCGGTGGTTGACCACCTAATTGAAAGCATAGTCACAAGGTGTAAACTTTGAATACAGATGAGAGGGAATCACATACCCTATTAATGTCCTTATTTTCATTTTATGCTGTTTGTTTTCACTTTATACATAATTCTGTTTAAGTCTCCAGTATGTCATTTCTGATAACTTACAAAAATTTAATATTTTTTTCATTTTTGTATATAATTATTGATTTTGTTTTATGCATAAATACACATGCTGCTTTCCTGCCGAATTTTCTGTCAATCAGAGCGGTGTTTGTTGATTTTTTTGCATTTTACATCTTCGTGCTTAACTTTTGGAAGTGAGTGTATTTTCTAGAGAGAAACCAATGCATTGCGTTATGTTGGCACTGTGACCTAAATGTCATGGTACCGAACGCTGTTAAAACATGCACGTTATAAGAATTTTATGTGTGCCCAATAAATAAATATGCCCTAGATAGCAACCCATACATTATTGCATTGTGTTGATTCAATAATCCAAAATTTAGGGAATGATGAAAATTAATCTTTCTTAATCTTATAAGGTATTTTCTCCCTCTTTTCCACATATATTTGTGGTGTAACTCGAAGCACATTTGATTCGTATTCTACGTCCGGAGTTCGAATTCCCTCTAGGGCACTGCGGATTTCTGAAGTTCCCCGACTTCAAAAAAAAAAAAAAAAATTCTAAATGAGTCAACAATCTACTGCTAGGTTATAAGATAATAACTATACTTACCGTATACTGCTGTAACAATTAGAAACACAACTGCGTTTCTACATGTGATTATTTATTTACTAGTAGCTACTTAAATGTAATCAATATGGCAATGTAAAAAATTACTAAAGCGAAAATGCAAATATCATCACCCTCTTAGCAGTCCTTGTGAATAGAACGAAGTACGGCAATGCCGTGTAGATAGAAGATGAAGCCGTGTAGATATCTATTTTCATCTTCCTAAAAACTGCATTTACTAAAACATGAATAAGGAAAATTAGCTGAAGAAATCATTCCACTGAAAGAACGTCGGTCATTTTTCACATAGAAAAAATCTCTTTAAGAAGAGGCTGGAAGTACGATATCAGCAAGTGGCAAAAATGGCAAAACGGGATAGTCTCGGAAACATACTGACTCTCGTCATGAATAAAATCCTTTACTGAGACCTTTACTGAGAAAAGAAGGCTCTTGAGGATTAATCTCGAAGTAGCTACTTGCTGGCTAATTTCTACCATGACAAATTACAAGCCTAAAGAAAACCTCGGCATATTTAACAGGTTACAGTTTGAAGTAATTTATCCAGCATAGCCTTGCATTTTTAAAGAGATGCCACTGTGGAATTTTATTACTCTGACAGACAAACAACTCACGCGTAATGCGCTTCCCAATGTATGCTGGAGCTGCGTCAGCTGTTGCGTAATTTTGCGTCTCATTTGTAACTAAATTTTGTACCACAGCGTGAGCATTACAAACCGTTTGGCTAATCGTACTACACTCCCATTACTCCATTAGAGGCAAACGGATCCATGTTGTCGAGCACAAAAGTCACTGACGTCCAATCTGCACATCAGAGAAACACCCTGACAAGTGTTGTGTCTGTGAGACAATGACCTTGCAACACACAGACACGGTAAAACCACTCCACGTAACACTTGGTGCTTTGTTCACATGATTGTCCTTACCTGTAGAAGTTTCGTGATGATTGTCTTCGGGAGGTCCGACAGCTTCAGTTGTCTCTTCAGATAAAATATGTTTTCTCTTAATCTTAATTATAACAGCCCTTCAGTGTTTATTAACATATAGTAGACGCTGCTTAATGTGATTGCGGTTGATGTTGTCACTGATAACATTTGATTTATCAGATCAATAGGATATTTTTATTGAATGTAGAAATCCCCCCTCCCATTTGTATAGGAAAACATGGGAAATAAATCGCTTATTGTGATCAACAATTTGGCTAATATGATACAAATATTATGGAATAAATTTTTCAAACTGAAGTAAAGTTGCAAAATAAGGTCAAACTAGAAATTAAAAATTGCCAAGTGACAAAGAAATGTCACCATGTAAATAATTAATTCACCAAACATCTTGGTTTCAATTTAAGTGAACCATTTAAAATTAGGTAACGAAGCAAATACTGTTTGGCATAAATTTTGAATAACTCTATCGATTTTGATGGCGATTAGACACAAGTCCCACTTCATCAGGAGTGAATTTTTTTTTCTCTTTTCTCCCTCTCCCTCTTTGTTCTGTAAAATGAACTTTCCTGAGAACATCTAAGCCAAATTAAGGTTGCTATTCACTTAATTTAAAGTTTTACATCGGCATGTTCTGTTTTAATGAAGGTTGTCCGAATATTTAGATTAGGGGTACAGTATCAACCAAATAATTTCCAGAAACGTTATGAACAGATCATAAATGAACTTTTATATTTTCTTAATGAAAAAATTTTGAAAGCAATTATATATGCGTGTAGAGACATTAGGAGGAAGCAGGAGATGGGAATTTTGGAAGCAGGAGATGTGAAAAATGAACAATGCCATCGCCGGGACTCGAATCACGGACCTCTCGAATACGCCCCGAGCATGCTGACCACGACACCAAGAAGGTGGGAGAAATATCTTATATATTCCTCTTTTTAAAGGGCGACTAGGGATTAGGGGCCCCAATCGGCAAATCCTGGTGGTGGAGAATCAGCATCCCCCACCTTTTTTAGTTCGAGCGCCACTGTAGAGACATTAGTATTTTCTGGAAGCAGGAGATGTGAAAAATGAGCAATGCCATCGCCGGGACTCAAACCATGGACCTCTCGAATACGCACTGAGCGTGCAGACCACTACACCACGAAGGCATGCCAAGAAAGAGGAAGAAATACCATATATGTGTTTCTAGTTACATTTATATTAAATTATTTAAATTTCATTGCTGTTTAAAAGATATTTTTTCTCATTGTTTAATGTTACCATTCGGCTAATTTAATCACAATAGTGTAGACAAATGTGAGCACACTAAGCGGAGCTCACTCTATTTCAAATATTGTGTTTATTCTGACTGATGTCGAAAACTTTACATTACCGCATATAGATAGACAATCCAGTTTGAGAACTGGCTCCTAAGTGGCTATACATTTTTGGAAACTGACGCTTGTGTCAAAAATTCGATTCAGTTACCAGTGGCCAAGTGGATAAGGATACTGAAATCTGGTAGTGCGACGCTGGTTTTAATTCCGCTGTAAGGGTTTGATGTATGGATGTTTCCATGATTTTCTTCAAGTATGATGCTAATATTAGCTAGTTCACCTCGGAAAAAAACTCCACGAAGGCATTTCGTGAGGCAAATAGTCTTTACATACATGCCTTTCCTGAGGCAAATAGTTTTTGCATGTTTCTCATAATCTATTTAACAAGCAAACAAAAATCAATTTCTGGCAGCGGAAGGAACTGTGATGATTCTGTGTGTTTTCCCTCTATTTATGCAAATAGGAATCATTTCTCTCCAAAAGCAGACGATGAAAACATCCATACCCCAAATAAATAATTCTTCAGCATTCTGTTAATAGAAATAAAATAATTTTGCTTATTACTAGAAAAATAAAAAATACTCTGAGATTAATTATATTAGACCTGTTATGAAGTTTTCTAAGAAATGCTGTTATTACCGTCATTCTGTAGACTTAATTCTCTCGCTTTGCAATTATACCAGGAACAATTTCAGTACCTTTAAACTTCATTTCTAGTGGGAGTAAACATTTATCAGCATCTTTACCTTAAACAACACTCAAATTTCAGTTTGCATCCCATGTCGTTTTTTACGTACATTTTATGATTTTACTTCCCGTGAATGAGCAGCACGACTGTTTGAGGTTTAAATTTAGATTAAATTTAACTTTGGATTGACCTGAAAATATTTCGAAACCTACTAATAGGTTTCTATCTCTTTTTATCTTTAAAACGACTAAAATGTATAATTTTGAGGACGACACGTGTCGACTGCACGTGAGAAACATTTCCCATAAGACCATCAACGTTTTCCAAGGTTAAATTTTGCTGGAATTTAAACTTTAATATCTTCTTTAACAGAAAAAATTAGGTATATATGGGCTTCTTCGGAAATTCGAATCATATTGATGAGAATTTTTAATCTGCTGCTTAAGAACCGAGCTTATCTTATAAGGTATTTCCTCCCTCCTTTCCGTATGCCTTCGTGGTGTAATTGGAGGCATACTTGGAGTGTATTCGAGAGGTCCAGTACTGAAGTCCGGACGAGGACATTGCACATTTTTCACGTCTTCTGCCTCAAAGAAACTAATGTCTTTACAATCTTAATTAATTACTTCTTTGTATTTAACTCCAACCATCCCTGGCATTATTTTTAATATAAAAATAAATCTTGATTTTGTTTGTTTAAAAAAAAATATCTCACATATGAATAGAAAAGATCTCCAGTGAACTAAATTCTTATCATCAGTACACAGAATTTGTAAAAGAATTTGTTGTTGTAACTATTATTCAAATTCGAAAAATGAAAATGAAAGCTTCATGCTTTCTTTCAATTTCAAATAAAAATCTTTCTAAAAGCACAAACAAAAACAAAACGATGTATTCGCTATTTTTGTCCCTTCTTCTCACTGAATGGACTTTTAATTAGTCTTCTGTCCAGTATTAAGCAGACTTGATCTTCAAAAATTCCAGCTACTTTTTTTTTTAAATAATGCTTTTGGCGTACTATCTTTCAAAGAAGTGTAGTTTCTACAGAACTTATTCGGGATTCAAACTTGTTTGTCTTGGAATGCAAGCAAATAATTGCTCTATATCGAGTCACTTCAGATGTTTAAAAAACGATAAACAGTTCGAATCTAACATGTTTCAATACATATACTTCAAAAGGTCATCCTCGAGCTCTTTAGGATATCATAGGCTTTAAGCAAGCTCCATTTGCTCTCAAATTCCCTCTCAAAGTTCTCTTTTAACTATTTCGTTCAATTCTTTGTAGCAATTGACACTTCTGGTTATCGGAGCACTTCATTAATTTTGACCAGAAATTCTTACGATTTAAGACTATGAAGATGACTAATATTTTGATTTCTTTCTGATGGAGAAAACCCATTTCTCCCCAGGGATAACTTCGAAGATTGCTAATTATATCGGTTACCATGACAACAGGCAATGAAATAGAAACCACTGAGGAACGTTCTACAACCGAATATGAAAGTATGTGTGAAATATTGTGCAGTTCATAGGAAAATTTAATTTCGAATTTCCGATATCTTGAGACACCAATCCTGGATATACACTTCAAGATTTTTTTTCCTTTCTTACTATCAACTTTGATGACTTATTCCAACATCGAATATGTTTCTAAAGTAGAATTTCCACAGCTCAAGTTTTCATTCTGTATACTAAAGTCATTGTTATTGACAGAGACGGAAATTTGCCACATGATAGTGTAACTTGCAAAATTGCAGAAATTTTGCAGCGTAAAATAAAATATGGTTTTATATTATTGATCTTAAATATATTAGTGCAGAATTCAGTTTTTATATATTCCATCAAACTACTTTTTAGGGCTAATACAGAGTTTTTAGTTTCTCGAAGACAAAAAAAAAAAAAAAAAAAAAAAAAAAAAATCCATTTCCAATGAATGAGATGAGCTCTAAATATGAGTATAAACTTACGTGTGCTAAGCTATAAAATATGAGTTTTTCTTTATCGCGAACTTAAAAATATGTCTCCTCTTTATAGCTTTCAAATGTGAGACAATATTACAAGCAATGACTCAAGAGTTTTAGCCAATGTCTGATATGATGCTAAGAGAAATTGCCAAATTACCACCTTATATCATCAGCGAATTTACCGCATATGCATAAACATCCGTCTTTCCAGAATTCCTAAACTCATGTAAAACAGTTTGTAGTCTATAGTTTCAACAAATACCTCTACTTTAGAAAGTTTACCAAATAATGAAAGAAATAATAATCACTCCTCCTTGATCAGGAGACTATGAGAAATAAAACGTCAACATCAGCTCATATCATTTTTCTAGGGTGCTACTTCTCTGTGTGTGCTGTAACATGTGATATGACACTATCATGAAGATGAATAAAATCTTTTTTATTCATAAGTGTTGGCTTTCAGCTTTTGGTGGCTAACTCTAATTCATTAATCTACGGTTTTGAAACGCTACCTGCGCTTGCTTTCAGAAAGCCGGCCTCAGATGACCAAGCTCTGAGTTTAAACTTCTTCAAGTGCTAGCTCCGTTTTCCGTGAAGATACATTCATTGTGTTTTACAGAATGCCCTAACCTTTTCTGTTGTTATACAAGCTGAAGATTTTGTCATTCGTTACCATTTATTTAATAAATGGTATACCTAACACCTCAAGAGTAGCAAAGAGCTCAGTAAAAATTTCCGCTACGATTTCTGCTATGCTAGGTGATAAAGTATTTTATTGTTGCAAGGAACTTACTTTTCAGAACAGTGTGCGTCATTTGAAGCTTCTTCCCACAGGGGTCCCTCTTGGGCCCCACTCTATTCAACATTTATGTGAACGACATACCCACTACACCCAACACTACACTCGCAATGTATGCTGATGACACTGCGATCCTTACACAAAATGCATTTGTTGGTCCAGTTTTACCACACCTACAAGAACACATCCAAGCACTAGAGGCTTGGCTAGTCCGGTGGAAGATAAAAGTCAACGTTGGCAAAACCAATGCTATATTGTTCACTAAGAAAAGAAAATCTCCGGATTGTCTACATATGTGTGGTGAAAGTATCCCTTGGGTCAGGCAGGTCCCTTATCTTGGGGTGATCCTTGCTAAATCTCTCGCATGGAACCCACACATTAAACATATTATTAGTAAGTTTCGAGCGCGTAAAGCGTCACTATTCCCCTTACTGGCTCGAAACAGCGTTCTTTCTATCGACAACAAGTTGCTCATTTACAAATCCGTATTGCGTCCCATCATTAGCTACGCCTGCCCAGTTTGGGCGTATTCCTGCAAGTCTTTAAGAAAAAAATTACAGGCAGCCCAAAATGGGGCACTCAGACAAATATGTAATGCCCCTTGGTATGTTCGAAACAAGCAGCTCCACAAGGAGCTTAACATTGAGGAAATTAAAATATTCTACAGCCGCCTTGCTCGGAAATTTTTTGAGCAGCAGGAGTTAATTGACAATCCTGTGATTATCAATTACAGTTATGACTGTAACGACCCATTGTATATAAAGCGCCCTAGGGCCATCATGTGTAATAATCTAGTTTAATGATTATGTATTATGCAATATATGTATTATAACTTAACATGTATATATTAGTTCTTTGTATCTCATAATCAGTATGTTTATGTACCCTTATTTCACCTAGTGGCACCAAAAGTCTCGCACTTGCCTATTATTGTTTCTTTGCCATGCGTATGTTCTCTTTACAGGTTTTCTGTGCCTGACCTGCTTTCTACTACAAATAATGAATTTTTATTTACATCTACTTAGAAAATATTAAGTACAATTTCATGATAATTATGTATTTCCCTTATAAGTTTATGATCTCTAAGATCCATTTTGTTACAATTCACAATATTCGTAACTATACTTACATGTTCGATGTGGGGTATGGTTCTTAGAGCCTAGGCACCCTGGTGTTCGCTACCGCAGTTATATACATGAAGCTTCTTCGCAAAATCTGTGCAGGAATGTTTCGGTTTAGATTTCGCTCTTCTTTCGAGTGATCTCCATCAATGCTTGAGAGGCGTCTGTATAGAACAGCTTCAACTCCAGAATAGGCTTAATAAGCAATTCTAGCAACATTCACTGCACAAAATGTACAAGTTACCAGAAGATTTGATTACATTTCGTTCTGCTTCAAAGTATTTGATACCACTTTAAACTCATAAAATGTAAAAAGTTGGAAATTGAGTTGGAATTTTTAACATTCGGAGCATCGCAAACCGAAAGAAGATAATGTATTAATCTCCACTTCTTGCGTACGTTCTGTTTACATAATAGTCAGAAACGTTTATTACAGATTTTATTTCTTTAAATATTTATTACAGACATGTATTTTCAACTATAAATCTTCTCGAAGTAAAATAAAGAAAAACTTTACAATAATAGCTTCTGCTTCTGAAGTGGGTAAAATACAAAATCTAACATTTTGTAGCGTGGTTGTAAATCAAGAAGTCCAACTAACAAAATGTTCTATATTCACTTGTGCATCGCGGAATTATTCGGAAAAAATTTAGTGACACAGATTGTGTTTTACTCTTAAGCTATATCGAATAGATTTTCGCCAAGTTTCGAGAGAAACAAGAAAACAAAAATTTTTCTTTTTGCCTATTAATGGTTATGTACTGTCAAAAATAATCCTTGTTGTTAACGTGATCTCTGAAATGATTCATTATTAATATAGACATGAATCTTACTTGTAAATGTAAAGAAAACATATGTTTAACTTACTAAACCATATTGAACGTTTCAGTAACAGAAATGTTTGCTCTACCGTGATCACATAAAAACACTAAATTCTCACGTTAGAGAATTCTTACACATCCAGAGCTGGAACACTTTCTTAAAATTCCCTAACTTATTTAAGAAGCATTGAATCTGGCATTAAATGTTTAGAACAGTGACCCTCAGCCTTTTCTGCCCCATGCCTTAAACCTATTGTTAGACTATTATCACCCACTCCTTTCCAAAACTCGAAAAGTATATATATGTTTAATTAAATTTAGATTATTTTTAATATGTTTTGTAAATTAAACATGAAAAGTATAGAAAATGTTGACAAATACGAATACTTAAAACGAAAGTATTTTTATATTCATAAAAAAAAATCTAAGTACTAAACAGGTAACTAAAAGGCTGACAGTATCCGCTCCGCTTGAGAAACCGTGGTCTAGAGCAATGTTTAAAAGAATAGTGTGAAAAGCAGACATCTGAACATATAATACCTGAAACTTTTAAGCTCAGCCTAAAATATTTGCGCCATTTTGACATGATACATATTTTCTTTAGGTGTTATAAATAATATCTATGCATTATACAAAAATGGAAAGCTATTTTTTGAAAATATGCATATGAAAATGAAAGATCGTTGCATGCAAACACTCCGTGGTTGTTGTCTGAACATTCTTACGTACTCCTTTATTCCCGTGTATTATAAGTTAGTATCGCTTACCAAATTCCAGACCTACGTATTTCGCCTTTGCCGAAGCTAGACTGAAATGCGAAAGGCGAAGAACTCAATGTTCTCCCGTTGGGGCGAACATGAAAAATCATGTGTTTCGTCATGTGATAATAAAAATGTCATTACTAAAACTATTTTACGCTTTGCAGGTTTGTGTTTTGGAATTGTTTGTAATACATAAGAAATGTGTAAAATAGTTAAGCTTTCACACTTTGATGTTAATTTTTTTAATATTTTATAGACCTTTTAAGCATTTAGGGGAATGTTTAATCTCATTTATTGCTAATGACTTATGCAGGTATATGCATGCAAAATGATTGAAAAGTCGGTTAAGTCAAAAGGAATTTAAAAAAAAAAGAAAAAGAAAATCCGAAATGTTTCAGATTTTAAATTACGCACAAGGGGGACTTTTTTTAACATTTTGTGTGTTACCTTTATTTATTAAATATCATGTTCTTCGCACTTAAACCCTAAAATTCAGCCAAAGAACAATATCGCAAAATAATATTAAAGTGAGCATATCTTTAGAATTTTCTATACAAGTCTCACGCGCTGGAGATAAGAAGTTTTTTTCTGTACAACGTTGCCATTGCTCGCTTTGAAATCCTTGAGTTTGTTAATCAAAAATTCGTTAAAGTTTTACAAAATATGAAATTAATAATAAAACAAATTCCAAATTTTGGCTTCCAGATGCCCATATTTGCAGCAGAATTGCGTCATTCAAAATTTGACGGCTCTAGGTACCGTCGTTTTATCGCAATGCGAGAAACATATATACATTTATGCACATTGTTCGTTATTTAATTTCTTTAAATATAATACAGGGCTGCAATATTTGATGGCAACAGTTTGAAATGTGAATCGACATTTAATGTTTTCGACGCAAAACCAAAACAATAGTCCTTCACGGACAAAGCCGCTTTGGACTA
The DNA here is from genome assembly GCA_000611955.2 of Stegodyphus mimosarum. Lineage (NCBI taxonomy): Eukaryota > Metazoa > Arthropoda > Arachnida > Araneae > Eresidae > Stegodyphus > Stegodyphus mimosarum. Next base: position 384,647 of record KK112364.1, read on the forward strand.
ATAATAAACAAATTTATTTACTTTAATGATAACTGGAAATACGAAATCTTCAATTCTTCATGTGACGAACATTTTCCTTATTAACAACATTTCTTTCATATCATTAGACTAATTGAGAGTGTGCCGAAAGAAAGAGAGGCAGTTGGGAAATTAGTAATGAACTTACGCGAGCTGCAATATACGCTCAAAACGTTTAAACAAGAATTTTCTTGTCAAAGCAACGTAATACTTTCCTCTGTCAAATACATGGTAATCATTCTTGATGGTTTATTTCTTTTGTTTCAACTACCTGTGTAGATATTGCTTTTTACATTTCGAAACAATCGCATAACGAAGTATTGCTTCACTAGTTGGTCATAGACCCACAGTTCCAGTCTCAAAAAAGGTAGACCCTTACACTAGCAAAATTTTAGTAGTAGCTACACGATAAGTAAAGATATCTGAAACGTAAAAATTAACGACTCCCGCAGAGACGTTTGACAATGAGAAGAATGCTTTCCATATCTGCAATAGTTTTTCTCCCAAAGAAAAATACTCCTCATGCAATAAGAATTAACCGAAACATGATTAATTCGAATCTTTGGAGTCCATATGTTACAAACAGTGACCTATGTTAATTTTTTAGGAATAATTTTCAAAAGCCGGGCCGTAAACATCAGAAAATATGGAACTACAAACACTGAATTAGCATTTATAGAATTGCTGCAATTCGGGATTTTGCTTGTTATAAATTGACTTTTATAACACGCCTAAAACTGATGGTTTTTTTTATTTTGCGAAAGGGCCATTTAAAAATACTATACACCTTTTTGCATACCGCAGACTCGTTTATGAAAGATATTCATGGGGATAAAAAACAGTTTACTAACAGGAATCTCCTTCCTAGACGGTCCGCACGAAAATTTCAACTGCGTGTATGTTTAAAAAGTATTTCTAAATTATAATCAAAAAACAAAGTTTCAAAAATACAGTTTTTGTAGAATGCAATGTCCATCTGATGTAAACACTCTGAGCTAAATTATCAAGTCTGAAATTATAAATTTTCAGTCTTTAAGCACATTGATTTTTAGGATAAAAGTAAAGATGAAAAATCAATTTCACGCACAGAAAATCCATTTCAGAACTATTTAACTGTGAAAAAAGTTCTCTGAATGCATTAGACACGATTACACGTGCATGGCTTTACTGTTATTTCCTTTCATATTATTTCATATTCACAGTCAATGTTGGTATTTTATTTTTCATTATAAACACCTGAACAATAAAACATACAAAAAATTGTAATATTGTAAATTATTTATTGCATTACTACACCCTACTATCCACCAAGACGACATCGAACTGCGCCATATTGCTTCTTCTGAGAGCGGAGGAGGGATGGGAATTTTTTTCCTAACGTCAGCGTTAACACGGAGAAAAATAGTTAGAACGCAGTCGCCTTAAAGAGATTATGGTTGATACCTTTATTTGTAATATCAGAAATGTTGATATATGCATATATATAAGTGCGTATGTCTGTATATTCAGAGAACCAACTCGTGGCGAAATGACTTCCCTAAGATGACCGCCTTTGAACGAGACCAGTATTTCTGAAAACTTAAGTATATTTTGGTATTGAAACATTCCTTCTGTAAGACGACCAGCCGCAAAGGAAATTCCGGAAGTGTGACTGGTCGCCTTAGAGAGATTCATTTCGCAGGAACAACTTCCCTAAAACGACCACCTTTAAAAGATAAACGTATTTGTGAGAACATCAGTATATATTGGTATTCAGCATCACCTCGCTAAGGCGACCACTTTCAAATATTCATTTTTATGCGGCTGGTCGTTTTAGAGAGACCTCGCTGTGCGTGGTGTATATGATTACTGTTATTGTTCCCGACAAAAGTTTTTAAGAAGTCAAATAAATAAGCATATATAGTAAGAACGCTCTCTGCGTTTCCAGGTCACTCTGATGGTCTTTAAAGAGATCATATTTTCATTCTTAGAAATACTGATCGTCTTAGAGAAGAGGTGGAGACGAGAGGGTTCACTGTATGTTTTTTGACTTTAAAGCTTTTTGTTGGTTACAAAACAGAAATAACCTTATTTTCAACAGTATCCAAATAAACGAAATAAAAGTAAATAAGTAAATAATTTCAAATAATCAGTAGACAACAAGAATACCAATGAATTTTGGTTCACTGACATCAGTATTAATTTCATTTTTTAGAAGAAGTCTATTGACGTCAGTTAGAAAATTAAAATGAACCCATATAAACCAATTTATTTGGCATCTATTTCTATTATATTGATACCAGTAAGAAAACCAGTAAAAATCAATATAAACCAATACAAACCAGTAGAAAGTTCTGACATTGAAGTTGGTTGTATGGGTGTCAGAGCATACCAATAAGAAAAACACACAGAGATCAATAGAAACCAGTAAAAGTCAGTAGAGACGAAGAGAATTCTATGGGTACCAGTAGAAAGTTTTACTAGTTTCTATGGGGCATTTTGAAACCAGTAAGAAAAACCCACAGAGACCAACAGAAACTCACAGAATTTTATGGGTACCCCATAAAAATTCATAAAAAATGTTTATGGTTTTTTATGGGGCATTTTTAGCAGGGCACAGCTTTAAGCATTCGATACTAGAATTATAAAAATTGTTTACGCTAGAAGTTTTGTTCCTGATCATCATTGCTTTCCTTTGAAGTGCATAGCGATTCTTTGGAAAAAGACGGTATAAATTTGTGGGTTTTTCTTTACTAAAATTTTAGGAATTAATTCAGAATATGTCTGAAATGCTTCTCTTGCTGTGACAGAATTAGTTTCCAATTTCAGAATTACATTAATTAATAACTATAGAGTACCATATAAAATTTCAAAAACAATTCACTTTCCAGATTTCCACAAAAATTCAAAAAATACTTTTAGGAATTTGTCACAAGAGTAAAAGTATAATTTTATGATATAAAAAATGGAGAGAATTCTTTTTATCGTATGTAACAAACTAAGGAACCTCGTGTTGCTATGAGATAATAATTTTTGTAATCTAGTTCCACAAATTCACAGATGTCTTGAAGTTTCGTTACTCTTAGCGTATATGTGAAAATATTTATATATATTTATAACAATAACCAGGAGTAAAATTTCACATGCTGTTTGTACAGAATTGCGTACAATGTCGGCTGAACAACAAATTCCTAAAATAGGTCTATCTAAATCACTTTGAACTTTTCTAAACACATTTTCATTCCCCTTTCCACTTCACATCACTCAAATTACTGTCAGTGTTATCAACGTATAAGAAACAAATTTTTTTGCAAATTTGTATGCACTGCGAAAGATGATGAGTCAAAATTTGAGCAGTTTCACCTCATACTTCATTGAAATTTAAAAGTTTAACTTGAATTTCCTCCTCCAGACTGAAATATCTTATAACAATCGAAACACGTTTTACTTCACTTCAGTTTGAACTATCCATAGTTACTGTTACATGATTAATGTTTCCAAAGAGCGCAACATATTATCAAATATGAAGCGGTAAATAACATTAACAATAAAACTGCCTCAGTTTTGGTTCTCGCAGAGGAAAATTTTGGGTCATATAAATTTTTAACCAGGTTAGGTGTACAGTCCGATGCTTTGATGCCGAGTTCGTACACAGCAGTGTGATAAGAAAATGTACCTTCTATAACAGCACACCCCAATATTACTTTATTGTTATTTTCATCTTTGGCTTTAAAAAATCTCATGTTTTTGTCATGTATGTTTGCTAAAGTAGTAGCAATAATAGCACTTCTATTTTCCACATTGTCTTCAATATCACTCTATCCTTTTTGTGTAATTAAAAATTCTCCAGTTCATAGTGTGCAATAAATACGTTCATTGTTACTGTCATTACACCATTTCAAAAATTTGGATTCCTTTTTCAGGTTAAAGTTAAACACACATTTTCTTTTGACCATTCATTGCTAAACGGCGGGACAAAAAACTAGTAGCGATAAAATGATAAAAAACGTGTCGATGCGTTATTTCACACAGGTGAACAATATAAATACATTTCCGCTGTTGCGTTTCCAAATAACTAAGTAAAAGTTTGTCGCGAGACCGGTAGCCACCCCTCCGTGAAAATCCACTGCAGCGCTTGCTCCAGAGTCGACTAACAGATACACGGGCATAAGAGAATATTTAAAAATGCCATGTTGAACATCTACATTAGAAAGGTAGGTCTAAAATAAAAAAAAAGCACGTCGGTCATAAAATTCTCCAACCCCCGGACACTTTTGCAACCACAGACATTACCCCGGACAGCGCTAAAACACCAGGACTCTGCTGGCTAATCCCGAAGGTATGGCACGTCTAAATGTACCAAAATATCAGTGTACAGTTTATTGCTCTTCTTTAAGTCTAGGAGCATAAGTCTTGGTTCCTAGAAGATGGTGCTGTTTGTCACGCATCCAATAAAACCGAGTAATTTTAACTCGGGTTTTTCGCGTTCAGCCGATTTGTTACCCGCAGAGTTTTCTTTTCCTGACGAGATACATTAAAGAATAGATCTATGCAAGTAATTCGTATATATTAAACGGCCTAAAGAGAAATACAACAACTGCAGCTAACAACACCAATGTGCAAATACTCCACAAATTGGCCTCAAACACAGTAAAAAAAGCACACGCATGCAGTGCTGAAAAGAGCTGCAATTTCGAGCGTATTTTGTAAAGACTTGATCTGGTGTACTTATAGGTTGTAAGGAAGTGAGCATAAGTAATTACTATTGGTGGTCTCGTAATTTAGCTTTTAAACCGGCAAACCTTATTTGCTTTCGATCACATTCTGTAAAAAGTATTATAATTGAGTTTCTGTAAATTACCTACCTTTGAAATTTGACATTAGCCAGCTAGTTACAGTCCGTAAGAAGAAACAAATCCAATCTTAATTGGTTAATTTATAGCACATTATGGACTTGAGCAACTTTACCCAATCTTATGACGTTTCATAAATATGTAGAATGTTTTAAATGGTCTCCAGGAAAGATGGTATGAATTCTTAACCATATATGAATTTAATTTTTCTGCCATATTGAGATAAAAAATAAGCATATTTTGTACAAACAATTTTGTATTGAAATCGATTGCATGCATTCAAAGCAGCAGTCAAAACTGTTTCAAGTACTGCATTTATAAATTTAATATAATTTTTAAAAACGGCGTAAAAAGGACATTTTTACTTAAGGTTGGCTTTTCTCTGACGAAGTTGTGAAACTGCAAAGAACACTTTACAGGCCATGATGGTTAGGTAAAACGTATTTTTTCTCAATACTTAAGATTTTATTTCTTTTCAAAATTCAGCTTTGATTTGACATATTTTAACTTATGGAGATAAGCCGAGTCCAATATTACAATCGGGATAAATACACTGGTTTCTTTTCTGATATGTTTTCGGCTATCTTTCCTTTTCTAGCAAGAGACAAAGATTAAACGAAAAGTAGTAACACCTGTCCTTGAATCGGTTTTACTATCCAATCTGTCTTGGACTACTTAGAGACATTCAGAAGCGAAACTGAAAAGTAAAAAAATGGAAAAGGCCGGACAAATCAGAAGACCTCGTAGGAAAATATACTGCCCGAATGGTGTACGGGCAAATCAGAGAAGTCCCCTTTCGCACCATCCGAATGGCGCTCGAACGAAACTTTTAGGTAGTTAAAGGTATTTGGGCATCAAATCTATAAACGTAGCTTCCAATTAACACAGTTCTTTAAATATGATATGCAAAGGCCATTCATTAAAATGTTTATTTAGACTTTGACAAAAAAAGATCCACTTCATATACCACTTTCATATTAATATTTTACCTTTATAGAATTTTATTTGGATATTGCTGGCTCAAAAATTTCACACAAAATTTTCCAATATGTATAAAAAAATTTGTATTTATACTTAATAAAACTAAAATAACTTAGCTTAGGTGATAATGGTATGCATTTTCTAACTTGATTGCTTCTGATATGTTGTAAAGTTATTTAAAAAGTCATTTTAAAGTTTTGATCTTTTTCGTATTTCCACAGATTTAAGAATTAATTTAACAATTGCCTTTGGAAATTTTCATAAAATGTTTACCCAACTTTAATATTTCAAAGATTTGCTAATCGGGCATATTCATAGTACGAAATATATATAATTACTTACAATTTAGGTAAATCTAAAATTTAATTCTTTTCTCCACTTTGAAAAATGTAAACATAAAGCATCTCTCCAAAGCAGAATTTCTTCAGAAATATCTATATCCAATTAAATGCTCGTATAAAATAATTCAAGAGCTCAGAGGTTTGGAAAACAATTCTTACAGTAAGTACTTACAGTCACAATAAATACTATGCCTCGCTTTTCTGCATTCCGCACACAATTAAAGATGAAATAAACTATTTGCTTATCTGCATACGGGCAAAGAAGTATTTATTCAATAGTGAAATTTCAGAAACAATGTTTAAATAGCAGGTATGGCTAAGTAATATGATGGTTACATATATTTTAAATGATAGCAAACTTTAGATTAAATTTTAAAGCGATTAGAATTACATTTTTCTTCATTTTTATTATAAACATATAATGAGCTAAATGATTTCTTTTTGCTGATCTGAAACAGCACTTTTAAGCAAAGCGAAGGTATTCGTTTGCTTGAATATGTCTCTTATGTCTTCTGCCTGGCAATAAATGTATTTTCACTCTAGGTGCATTTCATATAAATGGTAAGGAAAACATAATCGTTTGTTCTTTGCAAAGAAACCTATTTAATAAACAAAGTACTCCACTTAAACTGTAATTCAGAACATATGGACAATGCTAAGGCCCATGCATTTCAATATATACCTATATATACCTGGATATGCTATTCTTTCCGATCTCAGAGCCAATCACTTTTGGTTAGTTGATTTAAACAAGACAAATTGCCCAGAGTGTCACTTTCAAAGGTAGAATGCACTTGTTGAGGCCTCTTACGGTATTGACTCGTATCATGTAAGGTATTTTATGCTAATTACCTAATTATTATGATTTAAACCCTTACTATAACTTCCTCTTCCCACAGCCCTCACCAAAATGCAAATTATACGGAAACGTATTTAAAGTTAGAGTTCTAAATGTTTCATATGCAGAGCTTTTGACAGAGATACCTGCAGTTTACGTTTTATCGCCCAGTCATGCCCCTTAATATTCCGGTCTTATCCACTTTGCTAGCCTGCGTTAAAACGCGCCGTTAAAGTTTTGAGCTAGCTTAAGCAGGCTGATTTTTATGGTCTTCCCTATAACAATTTAAACTGAAATTTCAACTTTTTTATTATAAGTACCCACAAATTGTGGACTGTTGTTTGTACGCACAAGTAGTACTTTCTTTTCATTTTAAGATTTAAATAAAAAAGTTATGTAAAACCTCCTTAAGACTTTGCTGTAATATTTCAGACGAAGCAATAATTACACAATTAGAACACTAATCCACGTTATATGTGCGAAATTCCCAGAAAATCAACGGATTCAGTTGCTGGAACTATAACAAGAAATGAACTATTAGCGCCTCATAGGCTTTGCAAATGGCTGACTAACATCCGCATTTCAAGAACAATCATCATTTCTTTCGTAGCCTGTATGTCTGCAACTTGTCAAAACATGGATTTGACGAATATATGAGAGAAGAGTTACAGAACGTTCTCCCGAGGTTTTTGAAAACCATTCTTCAGCTATTTTTGACTCGACGCTTATGTTTTTGTATATCTTTACTGAAACAGGTCATAGTTCTTCGAATGGGTAGGCCTCAAGACTCAGATCAAGACTTCAATTTAGTTTTTTTTTTTCAAAGCTAACATCTGTAGAGTGTGTAGTATGTCATCTGGAGGTATCCTGTCGAAAAAACGATGATCCATGCTGACCAAGTGAGCCAAGTAAAGCAAAAAACGCTGTTGAAACAATTGCGTAATGATACTATAACACTGAAGTCCCATCCATATAAAACCAAATCATCAGTGACAGAATGCCTGAAACAGTCCCGCATTTACACAGATTTAGGGAATTTGACTTCTTTCTTCACATAATTTCGAGTGCGTCCTTCATTCAGAAGATGATTCTCTCTTTCACATTTTTGTGAAAAAATTGTAAAAATTCAGATAACAGACATTTTCATTCAATCTTACATAACTATTTAGTCTAGTACTGTCTACCAGTTTGTCGAGACATAATTCAGTCTAAACTTTCTCACAAGGTTTTAATTCTTCGACGAACGTACCAAATTCGTACTTACTCACAAGTTTGCCCAGAATTCGATATTCTTCACCAATATCGATGAAACAAATTTGTTAAGGCCCGAGGAAATTTCTTTAGTCTCAGTGAAGCAAAATTTCTGCAGAACAGACACAAAAGTGTCTGGAGTGAATTATCTTGTTCATCTACAGCCCTTTAAATCTTACAAGTTCTTTTCGAGTTTTGAGCAGTCGAACGAATGCACCAGACATTATATTTCCTTTCGTTTGCACACCGTCAATTATGCAATACACTAAGCAGCAGCATTTTGCAAGTTTAAACCGAGAAATGTCTGCCACGTCCTGGGTGAATACAGATTTACAGTTTCTGATTTTCTCAATGCAAAATACTTCCACATGTATAAGCAGACATCTGTTACTATGCTTATACTCATTTGAACAATTGCAGAAAGTAAAGACTTTGTTTATTAATGAGATTTCTTCACCACATTCACAAATATCCTCTCTTTTGGAAAATTATTATAATCACACATGAATTTATTCTCACAGGAAAATATGTAAACAATCATTTTAACTCTTTGTCGCGTCACAAGCAGTGACGTCAGAATAGTTCCTATTATACACGATTGCAAAGCAGAATTGGGTGTGTGTGTAGACCAAAAATGTAACTATTCTGTGTAACCAAGAATCTTCTGACAGACATAAAAGGATTCATTTTTTCCGAACCAACACCAAAAGGAAACACCACTCTTTCTTGTTGCCAATATATTCCAAAATAACAAAGCAAAAGTGCAAAATGTTCAAACACAAAATAATATTTATATAAATAAAGAAAAAAAAATTTTGAACATGAAAACTAGGCAAGTGTTTTGGAAAGATTTTAACATTGTTTGTATTTACATGTAAATGTTCCTTGAAGAAAAAAGTTAATTTAAAACTTTAATTGTTAAAGCAAAAGGTAAAAATAATATTCCTATTTTTCTCATCTACTATTTTAATTAATTAAAAAATATATTATTTCAGCACTCAATTCTTAAACAAAGCTCAAAAGTCTGCATAATATGAATTAAAATGGAAATTTTTAACACGAATTAAAAAAGCAAGGTTATTTACAATGTTGGTGACGTTTATTTCCTTTTAACAAGTCTACAAATTTAATTTAACCTCTTCTACATTTCTCTGGACTTTTCTACGCCAGATAGCGAAAGTATATGTAAATCAGTTGGAAATTACCGCCAGCATTCAAGACGTCGTCAATTATTGATCTGGAGTGTAACTTTACTTATTTCAGCAGTACAACGAATAATTATTTGTATTTGTCCAAAATCAAGGTTTTCAAAGACTGGTTTAGCTGGCTTGTTTTTACAGTCTTCTGATACTTTTTTTTTTTTCTGAATTAACATGAGATATACGGATCGGGTATTGTTGGATTTCGTAATTTAGAGGAAGGCAAAGCGCTTGAAGGCTGCCTGGTTAAGGGAAAGTATAATTTTGTAGAGAACTTGTGAAGTAAACTGGCCTGTATTAGCGTTATGCATGTGGAAAACAACGAAAATTCTCACTATGCAGCCACCCCTTCAGCGGAATTTGAGACCAAATAAAATTACTAGATTTCCTTTAAATGTTCATATTTGAGAACTTAAAAGTCTAGTTGCTTTTCTCAATAAAATTCATTATCGTAAACTGTCAAAATTTATGAAAATAATCTATTTGAAAACTGGTTATTCATATGAAATAAAGAAATACAGACATACTTTTGCATATTTTGCTCATTTATTTAGACGTTATGGTTCACTAAATATTGCGAGGTAAATTTAAACATGTAACAGAGTTAAATATATTTCGGCAAAAGCGCAGAAGAGCGTAAAAACAGAGTTGTTCTCCTCTATTAATGAGATATCAGTGGAAACATAGAATGCCAAGTTAGACATTGATAGAAACATATCCGCTTTCACAACACATGCTTATTTCCCCAATTTTTAAATTCCCAAGTAATTTGGTAAATAGTCTCATGAAAGCCCTAAGCAAACGAAGCGATTTTTAAATTCTAATCGTAAGATTATGAATTGCAAATTGATTAGAAGCAGTTAAATTCGATTACCACAGAAGCAATTACCAAAAACTCAAAACTAGTTTTAAATTAAGCAAGATTTAAGGCTTATATTTTTGACGCAAAGAGACTATTTTAACTTTCTCTTCACTTTCCCGTCGTCATCAGTCTTAATTAATAATAATAAAAATAATTTGATGTGCAATAAGTACAGAAAAGGAAAATTAAAGCTTCCCCTTCATTTAGCATGGGCATATTCTAATACATTAATAATCTCTTCTTGGATAAACTTCTTTAGACGTGATTAAAGCAAGATTATGCTGCATAAACGAGATAATGAGAGATTATCCACCACAATACTTAACATTCTTAACATTAATTTTATCTATTTTACATTACCTATAAATTAATTCATGTTAAAGTTTCCTTTGTTACTTTTAATGCTTCTAATATATGCTCAGCGAAACAATTTGAGTAGAAAATTAATTTCAGTCTGTTGTTTCTATACATCACAAGGTATTAATTTTATCATGAATAAGTTTGTTAACTTTAAATAGAAAGAAAAATCAATACTGTGCCCCATTTGGCTGGGTTTTTGTCTGGGTATTACAGACCATTGTAAAACATTTCGAAATTAGGAAGCTGAAATTGGAACTGTAGTACAAGCTATTTTAAACAGGCTGAAAATTTTATTTACGCTTTTATATTTAAAGCAGTCTTTTCATAGAGAGGATCAAATATGTGAAAGGTTTCCTCTCCTGTTTTTAATATTAAAGAGGCCATTAAAGTTAATTTATTTGCAAAACAAAAAATTAATTTCATCAGACTACATTGAGTGAAACACGCCATTACTTTAAAAATGTGTAGTAGAAAAACTTCCAGTTATGTAACTTGAATTTTATTAACAATTTTCATAAATGAATACATTCATTGTGTGTCATCAAAAGAAAAAAAGGAACCTTTTAACTATCGGGAACTTTCAAATTTTTACATCGCGATCTCTTATTTAATCCTGTCATGCAACTTCACGATAACGAACTCTATCTGCATATCATTTACAAATGCACTTGGTAAATCTGAATGAAATCTTGTTCAGATACGCAACATCTCATGAGGGAACAATATATAAGTATGCAATGAGAAAGATCAAATCCCTTCAATAAGAAAATCCATACAAAGACATCCTAAATATGAAACAGCACATCTCCCAAGAAAAAAAGCTAATATGGAGCATGCCCATCCTAACAACTCCCACAGCGACCTCTCATGATATTGATTGAGATTCTGAAAGAAGCTTGTTGAAATAAACCTCACTTAATACAAAACATGGTTTTAAGACCTAGAGCGTCCTGTGAGTGGGCTGATATGCAAGATGGCCTATTCTAGATATCTTACGTATATCCTATAGGGTTGAGATCTGGAAAAGTAACTGATTACTCTATTCAGTGAATGCCTGCTGAGGAAATCAGAAGCTATTGCACTGCCATTTATGAAAATTAACCGTTGCCGAATTTCAACACCAACTAGCTTTCAACAGTTACCGAACGTTCACCTTTCAAACGTTTTGCTTGGATGGACGGCTCTTCACAGTAAAAGTAATGGACAAAATTCTGCTGACGTACTGGTTGGGGTTACATCCTAGATTTAACCATTAATGCTTGAGTAAAATTTGTATAAACTTTTGGTCTAAGCGACTACGTGATGCATAACTGTTAAATGTCAAAATTTCTCTAATATCCATATTATAAGCTAATCATTCTTTTCTTCTGTCCCTTATAACATGCATTCCGCCTTTTCTTTTTCTTAATTCTAATCTATTGTTATAAAGACGTGAAGAGTCTAATATAACTACTGAAAAACGGACTAGGGTTTTGCTTTAACTAGACTGTGTAAGTTTTGTTCAAAAATCAGTTTCAACAGGTTATGATTGCAAATACATCTTCAGACAACATCTCCTTCCTCATGATGTACGTCACCCTCATTTAAAATATCATTACATACACACGTATTTAACAAAGCACGCTAAGAATTATAGCATATAACAATAATGAAAATTATATTTGCTTGAAAGGTATCTAAAATCGGGATATTCATGTTTTTAAGCCTACTTCTGCATTAGAAAATGCTTCATAATGTAATATTGTATCATGAAGCTATATAAATATAACGAAAAAATTCGGCTCACTATGACTGAATGGCAACACCTTAACACTAAGCGTTGGATTCAAATTCGAATCGTGGCAAACAGGAGCTGACCGCGGAGGCATTTTCGCAGTTTTCCCCATGTAGCATGCAACTATAAGCCAGTTTCCTTCAGAAAAATCCTCCAAGGAAGTGTGCATCACTTTGAGCAAATAGGTCTCGTGCGCTTTATTGTTTTCAGTAAACACAGAAACACAGCACATAGTGCGAATTTTTTTTTCTAAATTATTATTATCTGAAACAAATGTGCTACAAATAAATTCGATTGATACAGAACAGAAATAAAATTAAAATTTTGCCTTATAAATATTTTTTGAAGTCTGTTGAAAAGCTGAGTTTAAGTAAAAAACGATTGCTACTGCGCTTACCACAGTACCAGATTTTTTGACGGAGTGGGGAGGTTATGAATTTCAGTAATTCTTAGAAATATTCATAGATGGAGTGTAGTGAACATTTGGACGAAACATTTCATCTTCACGTGCATAAGAGCAAATTAATTTAATTAATGTCTCTAATCCTTTTTAATTAATTTCAGAAAATCATTCATTCTCATTTAGCAAAACGTATTCAGATCGACTAGCAAAGTAATCGCTTTCATCACTGTAATTATTCATCGCTTTTAATTATATTTGTATAATGTTTTATTTTTATGATGTCTACTAACTTTTGCATAATGATAAATTTTGAAGTTTTAATGTAGTGTAATTACTCTAAAATCATTTTAAGGTAGTAGTAGTACTTGAAATGCTAAATTAAGAGCATAAATCTCAACATTATAATAGTTTCAAGAATTTCCCACTTACACATTAAATACTGCTTTGCACAACCTGATAGGCTGCGAAAGTTTTAGACGGTCTTCTTGAAATTGTGTATGGGATTTGTCAACGAATTCTTGTGTTGTTAAAGCAACAAAGCGTTGACTTAAACATATGCGTCGTATACAACAATAACTGCCTAAGGCCTGTGTGAACGTATAAATGTTTGCTCCGTGCTTTTATGCTATAGACAGAGCAAAACCCATTTCTTGACGTTTCCTTTTGTGCTCGTTAGTTGAGTGAAGTCTTCGTGCATATGAAGATACCACGTTTGTGATTCTGTGATGATTCATGTTGAAGATATTGCCTTTTTCGTGATCGTCATATTATCGCATATGGTGCTTCCTTAACCAATGCTTTATTAACAATAGTCCTTTCAGTGATTTTTGAGACTTTAGCTGCTACAAAAAATGTATTCTACAGATTATTCCAATTGCATAGAGAGATACATAATATATGTGGTTTCAATGATTAGTGCTCAAGATAAATGACTTTTTATCCTTTGTTGGTATCATATTATAGTGACGTTTGCGTAGTATTCAGTTAACATTCTAAAACATTGTACTATGAAATTGAAATTGAAATAATTTGCATGACAAGGGGGGATTTTTATAATTAATTACTTCTTTATTTTCCTTCATTTGACAAGACTTTTATGAAATTCTATTGTTTTTTTTTTTTTTGGCTTCTACCCCTATAACGAATATTTAGTTATAAGCATTATTATTGTACTGTATTAAGGTCAGCCATACTGGACGCTTTTTAAAGCTGATTTCTGTCGTTAGGATATTAATAGTAGAGTAATTGTTTTAGTAATTGTTAAAGTTTTGTTCACTGTTACCACATATGTTCTTAAAAATGTATAATATTATTCAATAATTTTGGTTCTTTTCACATAACCAAGACAGTATATCAGTTAAAAGTGATTTTTGTGCATTATTATTATATTGGTTCTAACTTAATACTATGTGTGATAAAATTTTCAAATTAGGTATCCATGCTTATTAAGTAGAGCTTCGAAATTTTCTTAATAGTCTATTTATAATATTTCAGTTCTCCTTTGGAACACTTTTTAACATCCTGAATATTTAAATTTATAAAAATTGTTAAAAAAATTATTATTGGTTCTATTCTCGTAACTGTAACAAGTTTTCAATATGCTTCTTCCGTAATGTCTTAAAGTTTCTTTGCCTGGAGAAGTTTACATCTTTATGATTTTCACTATTAGAAAAACAACTTCAGAGTATTTTACATTATATTATTAATATTTCTGTAATTTTATAATTGAAATTATGGCTGAAGGTGGCATTAATCAAACAGATAAAGAGAGTCTGGCAAATTTTAATACGCATTTGCATTCCTTTGTTATTAAAGTTACTAATTCGCAGGCTTCTTTAAAAGGATACAAAAAAGCTTGGCAGCCTTTTGCAAAATTTTAAGCTCATGTTAAAATTAAAGAATGATTTAATCGATTATTTGAATCAGACTATCGCTGTGTATAAAACTCGGGAATCACCTCTAAGTTTACTTACTTCCTTAAAAACTGTGTTAGAGGAGAGCTTGGCCTCCATATGTGATATTGCGAATCGCAAACCAAATACTGATGTTTTAGACAAGTGTTATGATGATAAGAATGTGCAAACTGAAGCTTTGGAGTTGGGTTCTTTAGATAAGAATGTGCAAACTAACCATTTCGATACAAACAAAACTACTCAGATCATGCCATTCGTATCTAGTATTGATATGCAAACGGACGTGGATTCGTTGGCTGGTTCTACGAGTCTAAGCGTTAAACAACGACAAATCTTAGTTTCAATAAAACCTCAAGAAGAGAGACGTGCATTTAATACAGTAACCCGTAAGAAGAAAAGACGCTCGGACCATGCATTAATTATTAAATCTAAGAATCTGTCATATATAATTTTGAATATATAATGTTCATATATAATTCTGAATCGCACACATAAACATCAGACGCAAATAATTTCTCTACAGCCGCCCAACCGGGATAGTGGTTACCAACGCTGACTACCGTACCGAATGCCCCGGGTTCGAATCCTGGAGAAGGTATGGCTGTTTGTAAATGTATAGTGTCCACGCGGCATGGGGGCACTCTAAATATGCGGCGAGCCGAAAGTTCTCTCGAGAGGTGGGTGTTAGGGGAACAGGAGTGGGAAACACTCGTACCCGTACTCGTACCTCGCTCTCTATCAAAATTGGGGGGGGGGAAGGCAGCAAGCAACTGAGCAAAGTCGTATTGTCGGCTGTACGTTGCTCAAGGTCCTCGTCAACGTCAGGCGTAATTTTGTATTCCTTGCGACGATGAATTTCGTGGGCTTGGGGCTTGTTCTGATGCTACCGTCAGAGAAGTGAGATCAGTCACAACAATAACAATAATTTCTGTACCATATCGTCAAATGATACGCCCCACTTTCAAATCCAGAGAATTTCATTAAAATAGTAACCTCACTAAATCCTAAAATCTTTTTCACTTTGCAAAGCCTACCATGTCGTACCTTGTCACAATGCTAAGCGTAAAATTGTTGCTTTCCATTCTTACCTGTTTTGTGCCTTAAAGGTTTGTTTTTCAGAAAGGCTCGTACTAAGCTCAAAACTATTTAAAAACTGTTGCGTTGCCATTAAGGTGTTATTTCTTCCTCTGTTTATCTTTTAGAAATTAAAAATTTTTCCTTTAATTATCCTTATTAAAAGCAATTATAATAATGCTGTTGTCTTTCATTTGCCACTTCTATTAGCTGCAAAATTACGCAAATTCCCTTCAATTTCCATATTATTTTCACTTCTATGAATAACTTACGTTATTTAATATTTACAGATCCAATTTCAAATTTTATTGATCGCATGATTGGAAAATCTTTACACTCCTTGAAGGTTTAGTTTAATATTCATGAGTCAGTTTTCTTCAAGGCCTTCAAAATTTAACAATTAAGATGGTGACACAAATTTTAATAAGGAACTAAGGAACCTTTTTCTCAAAATTACTATATTTTATAAGTGGCAGGTTTGAGCTCTAAAGAATAGCTCAGCATCGCAGAGTTATAATGAGTGCCTTGTGTAACCAGTTATTAAATGCCCTTAATGCTGAACTTACTCAAGTTTCTACATAAATGGGTCAAACGTAAAACTTGAAAATCGATTACAAAGCATTTGGACAACATATAAGAAATATTTGCTAATGTCAACTCTTTGAGATCGGGGGGGGGGGTTATTATGTACATAATAGGTAAGTCTTGTAACCTGAATGTAAGGTTTAGCAGTATTTATTAGACATAGCAATTGTTACGCAAATCATAAGTAGCCTTTTCATTAATCTTCTTTCTAATTCTCGCTTGGCCCACCAGCGGCTAAGCTGTAAAGTCACTAAACACTAGTAGTTCAACCTAGGTTCGATTCCAGTCGAAGGAGCTGGTTACCAAGGGCGTTTTCGTGGTTTTCCCAGGGTTACCATAGATACGAGCCTGTTTCCTTTAGAAAGACTTCCACCAAGGCATCATTCCCCTAAGGCAAATACTGCACACGCGCGTTTTGCCAAATTCAAATAATTAATCTAATCCTCTCCGCCAGTGGCCAAGTGGAAAATCCTACTGAACACAGGTTAGTATGAGCCGTGATAGAATTCCGCCAAAAAGGCTGGCTGCATAGATGTTTTCGTGGTTTTTACCGTGCATAACTCGCATATTGCGTTAGAACCCAATCTAGTCTAACCCAAATCTAAGCTGCGGGAGCATGAATTTGGGATTATAGCAAAGTATACTGCCTAGAAGAGCGAAAGCTTCCAAAGAAGACATTTTACGGGAAACAAACTAGTATTCACGTTATAAATGACATACAGGAACATCACTCTCCTTAAGCAGGTAGACTTAACAAATTTTATATATGCAAATAATCCAGTCTTTTCTAATCCTCTGAAAACATTTTCGTGCATTTTGGGCGATTAAAAAGTGAAAATGAGGTTATATAATTTGAAACAAAAATCTTCTGTTTTTACAAGGTGTAGACTTTAAGCCACAGAAGCTCGCAGCTGACTTCGGATGAATTCTGCTTAAAATGAAACACTAGGAATTTTTGGACACTGTATTAATATTTTATCGTCATCTGATAAGATATACCTTTTATACTTGAAGTACTGAGACACACACAAACACGGAGATAATTTTATTAAAGGTAACAAGCAAACACTACTAACGTTTTAAATAAACAATTTTCTTACAAGTGTGAGGAAAATTACCTGACGTTTTTCTATTGAAGACTATGATGAATCTGCTTCGTTTCAGCAACTTAGTACTTTGTGTTCTTTTATGTGTCTCAGCACTAGTGTTAAGTGTATGTCCCTGAACTTTTCATTTTGTGTTTCTTCAAATATTTCTCTATGTTTCTCAATTACTAATGAATCCGTGTATTACGGTTATTTAAAATTATTTCGGCACAAATGCGATAGATATGTGATTTTCTTTCTCCAGACTTGTAATTTCTATTACGATTCTACCTTTATGGAGATGGGGGCAAAGTGCTACGTTTCTTAGGAATTTTAGGCTGGTTGTCGTACTGCAGAACTTCATGTAGGGTGAAGTTTTCTGTTTTTTTAATGCCTCCTTCTGT
>KK112364.1:402578-414193 GCA_000611955.2 Stegodyphus mimosarum
GATGGTTATAACATTTCAAGTGAGGTACTCTGGAAAGAGATTGTTAAATTACCCATGAAAGCGCTGGATTAGGCGATCTTGAAAATAATAGAAATTGCGTAACTTTATAAAATTGTATTTACAATTTAAGGGATTTGTTAAAGATTCTTAATAAATATAGGGGAAAAAAACCTATGATAGATTTGCACTAGTGATTACTATCGAATTTGGAAAAAAAATTCACCTTTGCTCAATATATTATTTAAATCAAAACTGACGGCATTTCCAGATTTTGATTTATGATATTTTACTTTAAACAAGGCTTTCACTCATAACCAAGGGCTTTAAAAATAGGGATGAACTACGCATAAACCGCAAGCCACTCGTTTAAAACATTTTGACAATCATTTTAATGTGTGTTTTAAGAATTTCGATTTTGCTATGTGCAAGAGAAAGAACGAAGAAATTCAGCTAATAAAAAGCGTTTATTCGATAACGGCAAATCACATGAGGGCTATCTACTCAGGGAATGAATGTTTTTCTCAAGGACTTTCTATCCAAACTACTCATATCCACATTACGCAAGGAAAAATGAAAAACGTCACGGAAACGCCCACGCAGCCCGTTCGTCTGGAATCGAAACCAGGTCAAATTACCAGTGTTGAGTGACTTGACCAATCATCCACTGGTGGAAGAAAAAGCGCAGGGAATAGTATACCATTCTGATGAACCGTTACGAAGGCGTAACCTAGTTTTGCCTATGCTGTAGTTATTTAGAACTGTAGCACATCGCGTGAGCTTGAACATGCAGCCGCAATTAGCACAATAGAAGCAATTGATTTTTTACACTAACTGCAATGATTCATTACTCGAACATGCCCAGTTTTAGTGAGCTTAGTAATTATTATGCACGTTAAGTTCACAAATGCTTTTATACTCCGCCATAAATATGTTATATATTTAATCTCCAATTTGTATACTATTTGTATTGGGTTATCAGAAGCACACTATGACGCGTCTTTCAACAATCATATGATTTTCAGAGATCCCGATATTTCGCCAAATTTCTCAGATTTATGCATTTTTATTTAACATTGACATGAATATTCTTTCAACGCATACTAAAAGGAATATACATAATCTCATAAATTTTCTTAAAAGTGTGAGCAAATAATGAAAATTCAAGATTCTTAATTTATCTATTTATATATATAATAGGATATATTTTCTTCCAAACTTCTTCAACTATCCCTTCTTCTTGCCACTGGTTAAGCGTAAAGACCACTTAACGCTGGTAGCGCGATCTATGTTGAAATCTTGAGAAAAACCCTGACCGCATAAGGTTTTTCATCGTTTTTCTATGCGATATCCCTTAAACCAGTTAAAATCCTCCGCAAAATTAACCCCCTGTATTTTTCGTGCGAAATGTAGTAAGATATTATGGAATCTATATCTTGGTTGTTTAGTTTTTCATATTTTCGCTTCTATGCATTTGAGTAATCGACGGCAAAATAGTGCTTTATCGTCAATTTTCGCTATAATTTACACACTTTTTATTTAACTAGAGCAAATCAGCAGCTAATTCTTTTATCTCGGTACATTTTTAGATGGACAGATTTGTGCATCTCCCATAAAATATTGAGAGTTTTGAAGTTGGTAGATTTTCCTAACGAAACAGATAGCTTTCGTGAACTTTCCTTTAAGCAGTTAATGTAACTTAATCGATATGTCAGGAGTTCAGAAAACAGCTAACTGAAATTTGGGGAAGTAAGAAATTAAGAATATTTGCCAACAGCCTAATTTTCACATATTGTTTAGCCGTCTACCTACAGGCAGTACGCAGCTTATTTATATACACTAAGCGCCATTTAATGTGATCACGTTTGTCCACGGCTATTTTGATAACATTAAACGATGAGGAGAAAACTATTCTTCAAAATACTTAGAGTTCAAGTAATTTAATATTAGTGTAACGAGGAACATATAAATACGCTATTTTCACGGCGCTTTAATAAAGAAAATGCAACAATTTGTTTATGAAATGTCCATAATGTTTTTGGAAATTATTTGATCGACGTTGTACCACTTATCTGAATAATCAGAGAGAACATCATTGAAAGAGAACTTGCCAATGTAAAAGTAGGTAAAATAGCAACCCTAGTTTGGCGTAGTGTTTTTAGGAAAAGAAAACGCTGAATTGGAGGCTGTTTTTGCTCGCTATGAAGAGGAATGGAATCGAGGGACCTTTGTCATATTACTTCAAAATCGGTAGAGTTATTGAAAATCAAAATCACAGTTTCCCCTAGAAAGTCCTCCCCTTAGGCAGATATCCCTCGATGCTTTGGCGTAACCACTTAAACCAAACCAAACCAAACTAATGTTGCTTTTGCCTGTCAAGAGACTTGCGTCATGTTCCCTCAAAATCGGTAGAGTTATTGAAAATTGAAGACAAACTAATGTTGCTTTTGCCTAATTTTAAATGGTTGACTGAACCCGAAGCCAAACACTTTGGCGATTTAATCCCTTACACGGCAACATTTCTCTGTAGCTGAGCAATTTCTTTAATGCATGTTGACGATTTTATTTCAGTATAAAAAATTTACCCTTTACTGTTTTGATGATATTCACCAAACTTGACACCAATATGCGATATATTTTCTATGTTAGCGTACACAAAAAGAGCGTAACTTCGGAAATTCGGAAACAGTATCCGAATGATAGCATTAACTTCGATCACGTTAAGCTGCGTCTGCTGTTTTAGCATATTTATTTATGCAACACTTTTTTTCATAGAAATAACTGAACATCTAAGATTAAAGGTTCCTCAGTTTGAGATATTCCTAAAGCACTGGCTAAAGTTAACAATCCTTAAAAATGGAAATTCTACTTTTTTGCAAGAACATAACAAATATAATTTCTGTAACATAGCAGTTGTAACTCACTTTAAAAGCTATGCTGGCTTTTGCCAATACTGAACAAGTTAAACATTTATAAATGGGAATTCAGGGTAAGTTCATGGTTGAGTTTTATTCTTTTATAAGATACAGAGCTTTCTCTTGAACGTTTAGTTACTGAAAAATATTAAAAAATCTGCCAAGCAGAATATTTTCCATTCCTTTATAAAAATAAATTTATCTATTCCTCCCCTCTTTACTGCAAATAAAGGAGACAGCTTAGTTCGGAAATGTTTCAACACAGATCCCACATGTTTTATTAGAACTTTATAGTATCTATTTTAATAAACCTGAAATATCACTTAAATATAATAATCTTAATCGATTTGCATCGCTTTCGCTTTCATTTTTTTAATTTTGAATTAGAATTAATATTTTAATTTTTAATATAATTTATCTACCTGTGCTCTTTATTGGTGGCGTGGTTATTATTTCTAAACTAATGCATCTTTTATATCCAATATTTTCAATTCAGAGACTCATCAGATTCTCTAAAACCTTCCAATTTTCTTTTGACTAGAGAGGCAATGGTCTCGGTTTGTTTTATGCCTTCCCTCCTTAGAGTTGAATGGATTATTGGGATTGTGGAAAAGTGACCGATATCTGCCTGCGTAAGGGAAGTCTTCCTTTCGTGGAAGAATTTTAAAGGAGAACTAGCTCGTATTCATGTCACGCATGGAAACGGGACGGAAACTTCCATTCAGCCAGTCAGAAAATTCGTTCAGAAAAAAAAAAAAAACCATTCAGAAAATTATACCTTTGAAAAAAGCTGACAAAACGTGAAATTGCATTTAACACTTCTGAAAGAAAAACTCCAGACAAATATAAAATGCTGGTTTGTAAGAACAATTATTGCCTGAACAAAATTTTAAGACTGTTCGCATTTTTCCTGAATTTCTAGAGAATTTAAAGGAAATTAAAATCTCGTACTCGCTTTCATTAGAAGCAAACGTTTCCTGAGACTGATAATAACCTCTGTAAGTCTCAACAGTTTCCTCCTGTTCGCGCCAGTCAATTGCGAAATAGAAAACCGAATCCTCATTAACATGAAAATGAAGATACTATGACTTAAATTATTCGGGAATTGGATCTTTTGCTAGATACTATTGTGATACTACCACGAAACGAAAACTTGATAATTTTTTTTTTTTTTTTGGTTCGAAAACGAACCTAGCAGCAGCCCTAAAGAGAAGTCAGGTTTCTCTTGCTCTTTGTTCCTCCACTTTTTTAAGTGCGGAAACTCAAGTGTCTTCTTAATTTCGCTTACACGTCTTGTATAATTTTTAAGCTGCATCAGACATCTACAGCAACAACCTTCACATTATAATGTGACTTCGTTGCCGATTTTACAATTTTAGTAAACTGAGAATATTAATTTAGAATTTTAACACTTCATGGTTTGAAAAAGCAGCAAAATTATTTGGCTATAAAAGTGCGTAGAATTTTCAGTTATAGACTGCATTACGCCGACCACAGTGAAACAGCTACAAAAGACCAAGTTATCAGCACCTAAAACTCTGGAAACGTATACTGGTGTGCGAAAATTAAGGACGAAGTTGAAAATTTAGCTTCCAGGGAAGGCAGACTGAAAGACTAATGAAGAGATAGACTAGGGTCAGGTAGGGTAGCACATGCGTATATACGCAGCTAGACGCAATGGGAGAGTGTTGGAGGGGCCTAAAGATCACTGGCAGTGTGAATTCAGCATTTCGGGAAAGCTATTGTACAGCGTATATTAGTCTAAACGACGTCCAGTTGCTGTCTCGCTGTTAAATGTTGAAAAATCAATGTGTTAGATAACATCTGGATGATTTTAACCTGAGGTCAAATCATTGGAAAGTCGAAGGGCGAAAAGTGTGGCTGCCGAGTTCGGAATAGCATACAGCATCGTTCCACGACTTTGGACAGCATTTCAAACTACAGCAACAGCAGTCCAACGGTTCATCAGTGGTCCTACACGAGCACCAAGGCAGCGGACGACCGGTATATTACCCTACCGAAAACAAGGAACAGGCGGGAGAAATATCAAGACACATGAAACAGGCAATGGACAAACGATATCGTGTTTAACCGTGGCCAGGAGGCTGCAAAGTAGCGGTCTGTTTGCATGACGGCCTGTACGGTGTGTTTAAAGTGTGGAAACTGGTGTCTTTTTAATTTCGCTGCTCGCCATTAACGCCTGCTCGTTGGAGGTGGCGTTTTCTGTGGTGTAGAGAACACCAGAATTAGACGCATAATCAATGGGGGCCTAGTAATCTTTACGGATGAGAGCAGATTTAGTCTGAGTAGCGATTCTAGACGCATGCACATCTGGAGAAAGCGAGGAACACGCAATTACATCTCCAACATCGTTAAACGCAAGCGGTTTGAAGGTCGCGGATTTCTCGTTTGGGGAGGCGTCATGCTTGGTAGCTGTACCGAACTTCACTTCTTTCAAGAAGGTTCAGTCACCGAGTCCGATACTCTAAGGAGGTTCTCCTTCCTTACTTGCGTCTTTTCAGAGGTGCTATCGGTCCTCAGTTCCTCTTCATGGACAATTCTCCACCTCATCGCACAGTTGCTGTGGAAGAGCTGTTGGAGAGCGAAGATATTGAACGCATGGACTTGCCGACAAGGTCTCCGGATGTAAATCTCATCGAGCATGTATGGTACTTTCTAGGGAGACACGTGGCAGTACGTAACGTATCGCTAGTAACGATTCCGGATCTGCGACTAGCGCTACACTCAGCATGGACAAAAAATGTTAAACCTGCACAGCAGTCATGGGAAATCCTATTCCCTACTAAAGGCTGAATGTTTCTTGCTGGACATCTGCCACATTGATGTTTCGGCCATCTGTCGCATTGCGCTTCATGCTACTTTTTCAATTCCTTTTCATCCTTTTGATTCTTTTTTGGGAAGTTTTGCTTGTATTACCCATGTTCTTACGTCTTGGGGATTTCATGGCACTGTTTGTGTTGATTCGGAAAGCTTTTGCAAAATGTTATATTGAAGAAACCGTCTCATCCTTAATTTTTGCGCACCAGTGTACTTCACAATGTTATAACTGAAATGTTATACATAGATATCCTATAGGATACAAATTACAATAAATGCAACATTTTCACGCATAATGAAAGTTTTCGGCACATTCAAAAGTAAGTAAACTTTATTTCAAAAATTACAATTGCTAAATAAATTTAATGATAAAAAATAACAGATATTAACAGTTTCAAAATTCAAATTATCGAGAACTATTAACAATCAGCAAATAAAAAGCGTAATAATGATGGAAAAATACTTCAAAGTAATAATAAAATTTATTTAAGGGTAGAAAACATTTCACGCCAGTAACATACTTAATCCCAAGTTGATGCTTGTATTTTTACTCCTTAAAAAACATAGAAAACGTATGAAACAAATGTATAAGAACATATATATAGAAACAAACGTGTATTTTAATCGCAAAATGTTTTATTTCAACTTAGTACACTGAAACTACCTTTTCATGGGAACCCAAGTTCCCAAAGCAAATGCAAGAGGTGTCCTTTATTCATATAATTTAAAATAACATTCAACTAACACCAAAGAAAAATTGGAAAAGCTGAGAAATGACTTGTATTAGGCAATAATTTTTCATTATTGCATGAAAAACCAGTTACATGTTGAAGATAGTTTTCTTCTATTGAAAGGGAGTTGAAGCTAAAACATCTTGATGAGTTACTTAACACATGTTAATATTTTAAGAAGCTATCAGTCAAATGAAATAAAGCATTTTGTTTCTAAGCGATAAGTACATAATATAAAAAGTCTTTATCAAAAGGAATACGAGAAAATTTTATTTTTGGAAAATTATGCAATCATTTCTCCAATATGATTTTCTTTCCTTCCTTGGCCTAAATAGCTAAAATCAAAGTATAAACAACTAACAGTAACGTACATCGGAAATCAGAATATTTTAAAACTCGTTTTTAATTGTTCTATATTTCCTTCAATTTCTCTTAAAGGTAAGCTGCCTTTTGCACTTAAAGTATGAATATATTTAAATTCAAGAAGAATAACTGGAAGTAGAAATGATTTTCAGCAGAACATGCAGTTATTATAGCATAACGGAATGAAGGTGTTTCAATTTACTTTGATCTAGAACAAGAGAAACTTTATTTGTACTTTTAGTGATGGACTGAGGTATTTCGATTTTAGCCGCTAATTTCTTTTCTGCGTTGGAATCAAATGCTAAATGGGATGTTGGTAGCACTGAAAAATCAGCTTTCGTTTCATATTTCCCCTTACGTGAATTAATTAACGATTTTAATTCCACTATACCTTTTTGAATGATTTCCTTATGCTGTGCTGACTGAAGTAAATAATTTGTAGGAGAATATTCAGTACTACCTTCATTACTTCTTTGGCGACTAATATCTACAACAAGTGGACAGCAAAGACCCATTACGTTTTGTGATAAAACCTTGCATTTCTTTGTTATCTCAGCAATATTTCTCGCATATGAGCAATCAGAATCCATAACTTTTCGAGTTTCAGATGAGCTTGGAAATATATTCTTTCTCGGAACAATTAGAGGAGCTAAATTGTCCAGTTGTTCTCTCATCAGAGCGGTTTGTAATCTGAAGTTTTCACTTTTTAAATTCTTAACTAACGAAAACAAATTTTGCTCATGACGGGAAAGCAGACTATCGTGGACATCTAAGTTACACGACATTTGAAGAGAACTTTTTGAAAATGATGTATCGCTCGCCAAATCAATTTTTGAGTTCAGCTTATCTTTCAGCAGACCGTTTTCTGTTTCTAGAGAATCTATTTCAGTACGCAGGTGATTCAGTACTTCTGCGAATTTATTTTCATTCTCAATGAGCTTCATTCTTTCGCCCTCTAACTGTTTCTGCAATTCATCTATTCTTTCAACCTTTTCTTTTACAGCTAGTGCTAGTTTTCTTTCGACCATCTTCTTATGTAAACTCATTGCATTTAACTCTTTATGCTTTATCATCAGTGATTTTTGTAGCTGAGCTATGTCATCTTCGCGATCTTTTAATTTGAATTTTAACGCTTTTGAATCTCTTGCTTCTTTCCTTACCATTTGTGCTCTCTGATCTACAGGAGATTTCTTATTATTAGTTTCAGAATTTTCGAATTCGTACTTTCCGTGTAACATATTAAAATACAAACTCTTAAAATATACTGCAAGGGAATTCATTAATTTCATCATACTTCCAAGAGTGCATTCTTCACCACATTTTTCCTTAATATAGTCAAGAGAAAGTGTTTCCATATTTCTCGAGAGGTATGACGAGTCTATCTCTTGCAAAACGAATTTTTTAAGTACATGTATTGAATCCATAGCTTGCCCAAGATCCTGCCGGTAGACTTTCAGACGCTCTTGGACTTCAGATGGCAAAACCGAATAGCAGGTGCTTATATCTTTAGGGATTAATCTCTGTATTTTTTTTGCAAAATTACAAACTTCATTTGCGTAACGACGAATGTCACTTAGCCAAGAATCAGGGTCTGAACTATCAACAAAAGTCGTTATAACTGAAACATCAATATAGATGTATTCACATGCTGCTATTACAAGCCTCATGTGATCATGCATAAGCATACAACAATCTACCTTTTCTGAAGCTAAATTTTCATTGTAGATATTATGAAAATATTTTCTTGCTTTAATTAATGGGTCGAGGTTAACGTTTTCAGCCAAGTTTTCGCTTTTCAAAAAATCAAAATACAAATCTAGAGATTTCTCTCCGACTTTCATATCATTATAAAATAAACGAAGTTTCAAAAATAAATCAAGATCACAGTTGCTTAGAATGGAAGCATATTGATTTAAAAGTGATAATAGAAAATATAATTGGTAAAGGAAACGACAAACGAACCCATGCTGATCAATGACATGAGAATTGATGATATTATCTTTAGTTACTGCTTCCGAGGCAGGAAACTTACTTTGTATTTTACAAGCTAAAATTTGAATCTTTGTAACCATTCTGTGTATCAACAGCAGCGCAAGGATAGCATCGTGGTCACCACCTCGACTTAGAAACTCCTGTGGCATAAAAGCACACAAATAATTAATGTGCTTATCAGCTATTTCCAAATCAACACGCATTACGTCCAATTCTAAACTGAGGGCAAAATATTTCTTTTCAGTGTTTTTCACTTTAAAGTTTTCTTGTAACTTGGATATTGGGAGTTCCTCTTTTCTTTCGTTTAGCAAATTTTGAAGCTCCACATTTTTGCTTTGGAGCTGGACAGTTTTATCACGGAATTTATTAATAGTTCGTTTGTTATCAGCTATTAAAACATGCAATCCCTTTATTATTCTCTGCTTCTCCTGAAGTTTAATTCTTGTGATTGTGAGTTCTTCTTGAAGTTCACATTCCAGCTCCCTCGCATTCTCTTCTATTAGTTCATTTATCTCTTGCAGCTCTTCCAGCTCATCAACGGAAAGCTGTAGCTTTTGTACCATCTCTTCTAATGTAAAATTCTTTTCAGTTAATCGTTCAATAATTTTTTCAGCACCAAAAGCGGTATTCAACTCTTGCTGCAATTCTGTAATTTTCTTCTCGTTGTCACTGCTTAATTGACTTAATTTTTCATTTTTCTCTCTTAAATGCTTATTATCATTTCTCAGCTGATCAGCTTCCTTCGTAAGTTTCCGTTTTTCCTGATTATCTCGGGTTGACAGATCCCTCATCTGCATAATAGCTTCTTTCAGTTTCTCATTTTCCTGTTCTAGTTGTTTGAATTGATAAGGAGTTGCCATTTCTGCGCTTTTTGAAATTTCTTCCTTGAGGGCTTCGTATTTGATGAACAGCTTTTCAAAATCTTCCTTCGTTTGCTCTAGCTCCGCTTGAATATCCTCTAATTTTTCCTCCGTCATTTCTTTGTCCAACACTGCTAGTTCAGTAGCTTCAACTAAATCTGAAATTTCTTCAGCTTGCTTTTCCTTCGCCTTGATGGCCTCTTTTGTTTCCTTTTTTGCTTCAGTTAGTTCCTTCTGGAGGTCTGCTTGCATTTGCATGATTTTTGCTTTATGTTCCAATAATTGGCCAACCTCTAATTTTAGTTTCATTGCCTCATTTAATTTAGCTTGTTCTTTAACTTCTAATTTTTTCAAAGTTTCAAGGTTTTCATTGGGACAATTTATGTTGCTTTTAAGTTTATCAAATTGCTGATCTTTTTCCCGAAGCATGTTTTTTAAGTTATATGAACTTCTTGTAGGTGTAGTAGAAGGAACTTTAAGGAGGTGGTATGGTGAATCAGTATATGCGGATTGATTTAATCTAGTAGAAGAGGAAGAAAGGAGTCGTGATCTTGGTGTACTTTTTTGAGGAAGTCTTTCGATTTTTATCTTGGGAATAGCTGAGCCTGTCATTCGGCGCTTTTGATAAGATCTCCCGTCAAAAGATACATTTCTAAAGTTTTGAGGAGTTAAAAACCCTGAGGCAGCGGGTAAAACTATCTCATTTTCAATGACCTGCAGTTGTGTTTCCCGAACGAAAAGTCCGCTCTTATCTGGACAACTAAAATACCTTATACCGTCAATGCTGCCATCATTTTTGCCTTTGGGCTCATCTAGTACGACACCAAAAAATTTACCAGCAGAAAACTTTGTATAACCAATAAATGCCACTTTACCTTTCAAGTCTTTTCCCAGAATGAGCACTCGAGAGCCAATTTCTATTTTTCCCTCCATTTTGCTTTTGATTGCGTTATTAACTTGCGTGTCTAAAATATTTTATCAGCACATATAATTTTTCTCCGATAGTTAGATTTTGGGGAAAATATAACGCGTACCAGAATGTAACAAGTAATCCTCCACTTCTAAATTTCCAACGTAATACAGATCTGTAAAATAGAAAAAGGAAAGTGAGACTATAGTAAACTAAAGAAATGAGATAAATACTAGCGAATTAAAAACAAATTAGTGCGTAATAATTCAAGTAACGTAATGCGGAGTGCTAGAAAATAACAAGGCGCGCGATCTTCTACACATTTAGATTGCATTAACACTTCTTTTTTTAGTATACCTATCAAAAAGAAAAGTGCAAGAACAATATTTGCGAAAACGTTTTTCTAAAGCTAAATAGGATTATTTAGGCCTATTTAAAATTTAAAGATAATTGCAAAAATGAAAGTAACTGTACAGATATTCGTTAAAATTCCATCGAATCTAATTATAAGCTACTGAACACAAAAACCTAATGCTCCACAGTTATGAGGACACATTAGGCAAATACTACGAACATGAGCATATCAAAAAAGGAACCTCTTTGACAGTGAGCCGTTATCCGGCTTAAGAACAAAGTTGTAAAATAGATGCTGCGAATCATGTCTGAAAGATCTAGATCCTCTGAAATTTAAACATTTGCATACTCCCTTTTTTAACACGTCTTCGTTTTTATTTAAATACGACAAAGCGCATGAAGTATATTTGCTAAGGAAGGGATATGTTCGTGGAGAAATTTCAAACGGAAATGTATTTACGTAAGACAGAGACGAAACATGGGAACCCCATGAAGCCCGTCCATCCGCTCACCGGGATTCAAACACAGAAATAAATGAATCTTATCACGTTCGACAATGGAGTTATTTACAACTTCGCGTGAAACTTAAATCTCTTAATTTACGGGGCAAATGTCTTAATTTACGGGCTTTAAGAGCTTAATTTATTAGCAGAAG
>KK112364.1:414203-455223 GCA_000611955.2 Stegodyphus mimosarum
AAGAGTGCTTACCTTCTTTTAGCGTTTGAGAGTCGGATAAACAAGTAAGAATTGTTAAAGTAAAAACGAACATTCTGTATGTGAATAAAGAGGTAGTTTTCTTTTTTTAGTTTTCCACAAATTAGGAGAAGAAACAGAATTACTAACAAGATGCACTAAAATTCCGGATAAATTTCCCGTAACCCCCAGGGTTCAGTATAGATAGTAAGGTCCACTCGTAAAATTCTTTACATTATTATTGATTTCAGGTATTTGAATATGGTTATAAGGTATTTCTCCCACCTTCTTAGCATGCCTTCGTGCTGTAGCGGTCAGCACGCTTAACGCGTATTCGAGAGGTCCGTGGTTCGAGTGCCGGCAAGGGCAGTGCTCATCTCTCTTGCTTTCAAAAAATACCTAATGTCTCTACAGTGGCGCCCGAACTAAAAGATGGATGATGATTCTCCACCACCATGATTTGTCGACTGGGGCCCCTTATCCCCAGTCGCCCTTTAAAAGGAGAAGTATATAAGGTATTTCTCCCGCCTTCTTCGCATGCTTTCGTGGTGTAGTTGTCAGCACGCTCGGAGCGTATTCGAGTCCCGGCGAGGGCGTTGCTTATTTTTCACATCTCCTGCTTTCAAAAGATACCTTATGTCTCTACATGGTGAAGTACAGAATAGATACCTGAGAACGGATGCGGACTTGTGCTTGCATGTGCAACGTGAATGCGAGGATGGTAACTCTCGTATTCTAGTTGCACATGGGGAAAACCACTAAAACCAAGCATGCCGCCAGCTCGTTTGCCTGCGATCGAACCCAAGTCACCGGTAGAACCTATTATACTTTGGTTCTAAGAACGTCATACATTCTACAAATCAGAGCTAAAATTTCATTATGTGTTTGAACGCAGCACCGTATAGGATAACTCTGTTTAAATAACCAGACAGTCTTCATAGATAACTAAGGAGTACTGGCTCATATTTATGTTTCGCACAATGCATGTCTACTTTGGTTTTAAAAGGTTTATTGTCCTCATAAAAGCATATTTCACCCAACTCACATTAGATTGAGCAAGAATTGAATTAAATAATTTATACTACAAAAAAATCTTAAAATTTAACGATACATTTTATACGCATTACCGAATTAAATAAAAATAAAGAATCTATTTCTGTTGTCACACAGAAGTTTTTTCTAATTTCTATACTCTTCGCCATTTTCTGCAGATCTTCGTGCAATTTCAATACTATTATTTTTGATCTTGTATTCCATGTGTAGAACACATATTTAGTTTATAGTATTTAAATGGTGATTATGCGTATTTTTATATATGTTTCGAAGCAGAAAAGGATCTTAGCTAGCTACTATCGGTGCAAGAAAAGTACTTGCGTACAACTTACAATACATCAAGTGTCAAAAGCGAACTACCAGTTTCGAAGAATAGAGACAGACAAAATCTCTGCAGCATCTGAATCAAAATAACAGCTACTACGGAAAACACTGTTGTTCGATCTGTCATCAGAAACCGAAAGAAAAAATATATAACAAACAAGTGAACAGTTGTGTATCTAGAAATGAGCGAGTATTTACAAGTCCAGAAGGAGTACATATAATATTTGCGTAAATATGTAAACTATGTCATAAACAGAAAATTTCGGTACATCTTAGATTACTCTTAACTATCTGGAATTCGTTTCTTTAAATGTTACCCCGGAGATAAATCATAAATGAAATGAAACGACCAACTATGCTTTCTATAAAGATTTAAAATGGATTAATTCCAATTTAATATGCAGAAACTTTTTTTAAAGAAAACATGGATCCGAGTGTTCTAGCATTGTTTACTTGATATAAATATTTATTACTAAACCACCTATTGAAAGGGAAATTGGCAGCATGTCATTTTTCCGGACTTTTCTAGTCTTTGAAGAAAGTTTTACAGCCTGGATGATTTGTGATTTTCATACCAAAGATGTGGGCTTTCTAAATGAAATACAGAACAATCTACTCATATTCGCACAGAAAGGAATGTTTCTACAATGTTTTTTTATCATTTTAACGAGCCTGACATTTAAGATTTACGTTTCAGTAATAATTAGTTCTACGTTAATTCTTTTCTGTTAGTCCTTATCTTGTCACATCACTCACTCAGATCAGAAGTTGATGCAAATTTTATGGGTCCAAAAATTTAGTCCAAAAATAGGATGTAATCTTAATTGGATAATTAATTCGAGTACTACCGTTAAGCTTCAGAAGCAGCTCGCAAGCAAAGGAACTGCAACTACCTTGGATATCGCAGAAATTTGTAAAGAAAAGAAAGTTAGCTAATCCCAGTTGACACTCACGGTCTGTTGTACATCTGTGTTATTGTAATAACGTCTTAACTGTAGAGTATTAGCAAGCCGATGTGATTGAACATTAACAAGAATTTACCTAGTTTAGTTCCTTCTAATTTTTAGTTGCATAGTTTTGATTCTTGCTTTTGCCTTACTAGTTAAACAGTAAAAGGGGCGATAACATGCCAACCATTATACATATGACAATTAAACTTTATATTTGAGGACAATAAGTTCACAGTTTTAATTCCTTACGAATCATAGTCATAGAAACGTTACATACTAGTTAGTGCAAAACCAACTGAAGGATCAAAATGCAAGAAATGTTGATGTTTTAGATCGTCTTAAGGAAACTATATGGCATTTCTTCACTGATGTTCAAACTAAAGAGGATTTTTACATTTCTTGGTCGATTATCTCTAGATCTGATTGATAGATTTTAAGGAAATTTGAAATGGGCACAGTCTGACATAATACGAAATATATACCGTACACAGTCATGGTACACATGCATGACCGTGCGTAAGATTCATCGGCGCGGGGAAGTTCTAAATTAGAAGTTACAATACGAACAAAAACGAAAGTTCTCACAAAGCGACATCATACCAGATATAAGCAGTTTATGAGACACTTTACCAGTCAGTCCAGTCTCATCAATAACGCCGTTCTCAGGTCCTGTATCGTTCTGTAAGGGAAAAGTCGAATTGCAGTTGCCCTCCGAAGCGTCCAAACACGTTTTACAGGGGTTTGGTCCGGTTAATGATTTTCTAGAACGTAATCGACCAGATTAGACTTGTATAGATGAAAGTAGTCTTTCATAAACCGAAGGCCAACTGTACCTTTACAAAGTTATAAGATTTCGTCTATTTGCAAGAGGACCTGCCGTTTGTGTCCCGCTCAATTCTGCACCTAAAACAGCGTGTTACACATTGTGCAGAGGATATAGATTTTGGACCCTGCATCAGTGGAAGCCATTCTCTTCAATGATAAATGCAAATTCGGATTAAGCACCTATTTTTGACGTACCTTCATTTGGAAAGAACCAAGATATACTTTTTCCCCTGCAGCCTTCAAGAAAGGAGCCAGTATGGACGGAGGGTTATTTTTCCACAGGCCTTCCAAGAAAGGAGCCAGTATGGACGGAGTATTATTTTTCCACAAACCTTCATGTCCTTAGCAGAGCCCCTGGGATTGTTGTAAGCACATTTAACGGGATTACCAACAGGATTTTAACTGGTTACAGGACTTTCAGAAATTACTTATTTTGTTTTCATATAGTGACCAATGGACATTGCGCGTACGACGATGCTATAGAATATATCCTATTGTGATGTAAGTCATATGCGAATGCCAAAACTATAAGGAGGCATCTCTGTATTCTGGCCTGCTGTTCTCTCCGACCTTATCAGGAGTTCTAAAGCTTTTGCTGTCTTCAACAACTTTAATTTCTTGTTAATCTTTTAGTATTATTTTTATGTATTATTGCATTATTACTGTATTTTGTTTACGTATTATTACTTTATCTGTTAATATATTGTATCTTTGTAACATATCTCCTTTTTACTTTTTGCATACTATGTTATTATGATATGTATGTAATAATAACCAATCATCTTTATGACAAGGCGATAGCTGTAACAAATTTAGGCAGTTGTTTCCTGCGTAGTTAGAATGATGCGTAACGAAGGAGAGGCTTCTAGACAGACGTGGTCAAAATGAACATATTTTTCATTGCAAGACAACGAACTAGTTGTGGAAACATTTTTCTTCACCCATCATCATGGCAGGGCAATATGCACCCCCAACAACTGTATATAGCATATGACGTTTCAGATAACGGCATAGTTAGCAGAATACATGGAAATGCTTATACCTAATAGATGGAAATGTTAATAGTATTAGGAGAAAGCTGGGGAGTCTTCCAGTATGCGTAAAATAAGTAAATTAGTATAACAGAAAGCATAATTTTAGTAATATTTCAAATGATTTTTTAATGAAATTTAATTACGTTATAATATTTTGAAATTTCTTACGATTTTGAAACGTCATTAATAGATGTATTTAAAATTTTTATACTTGAAAAGATTTAAATGTCTTCCCTAACGGATATAATTATGAAGTTCATTAATTTTCTTATTTTATATTCACAAAATTATATGGTCCATAGAAATTTATTTATAAAATTTAAAAGACCTAACTTGAGCACACAAGTTATTCGTCTTAAATTTTAATTTTTCTATATTTATTATTTCAATTAACTAATTTGAAGAATTTTATGGCCATTAGTTATAAATGAAATTTTCGATAATTATAAAATACTAAAAGCCAGTTACCCTTTTTAAGGAACGGAGGTTAGGTTATATTAAGAAGCTATGAGCAAGTTATGAAGCTGATACGCTTTGTGAGGACCTGCATAGTGAAAATTGTGCTGTTATTGTATTATATTTTATTAGTTTTCTGTTACTAAATTCTAAAGTACATTTTACATTGCTTTACAATTAAGAAAATGTGCAGTGTTTTATAAGTTTTAAATAATTAATTTTAATACAAATATCATGATTAGGCAAAAGAAACTTTGGTTTTACATTGACAACAATTTTTACGAAAAGAATTTCCAAGACAAAGATTATAAAATATTATAATTATGATATTCAAGTAAAGATTTCCAGAAATGTTAACTTTTCCTGTTACTTTTTGAAAATATGAGGACACTTTTTACAGTATTTTCACAGAAAAAATAATGTGCAGACTTTCAAGATTCCAATAGAATTTTCAATTTGCATTATTGTTAAAAATGATATCTACAAGATTTTGTTATTTTAAAAAATAATTTAGATCAGAATTTCATTATTTTATTTTTTCAAAACTGGATTTCCCTTGTTTCTCAAATGCTTTATTCTAAAAAGACGCTTTCGCCAGGACTTTTTCTTCTTGAAGGAGGAAATATGTAAAAATATGTGCCTTTCTAATAAATTAACAATACCTCTTTAACTCCCCTCTTCATTCCAAAAATAACGAAGCAATAAATTTTCTAACATAATCTTTATTCTGCACTTATCGATGAAATCTTAATCCAGCATCAGGGTATTAATCTGTTATGTGATCCGGAATGTAATCTGGTATAAAAGGTCTTTGCTGTGCAATCTCGCTGTCTAATGCATCTCCCACTTTGTATGCCAGAATAACAAACAGTCTGAAAGTATCTCGCTGTCTTCTGTTTCGACTCTGGCCGCTCTTTGGTTCGCCACCCTTTTCTTTGACTTGCTGCTAACTACGCCATTATCTAAAATATGATACTCTATACAAAATTGTAGAATGTAAATTGCGCCCATAATGATTTGTGAAAAAGCTTACGTTTCGCTAATTAGTTTGTCGTCCAGCAATAAAAATTATGCTGACTTTGGACCCGTCTGTCTATAAGGTTGGTTGGTTGGTTGGTTGGTATTTTTAATGGCACAAAACCTTGAAGATTATTATGCGCCAGACGAATGATGAATAAAGTTCAAAAGTACAAACACATTGTATTGGATGAATTGTTGAAATGAACCTGGAATGCTGATGAAGGCATCCAGAAATGGCTTTGAGAAAAGCTCTGGCAACAGGTAGAGTACGTTAAAAGGAAAAACTTTAAATCAAATGGTAAAAGGAGATGTCCTTTAAAAACTTATGATGTTGATGAAACTTATGATGTTTCTTCGAATGAGATCTGTTGAGTTAAAATTCGTAGAGTTAAAATGTCCTTTAAAAACTTATGATGTTGATGAAACTTATGATGTTTCTTCCAATGAGATCTGTTGAGTTAAAATTCGTAGAGTTAAAATGTAATTCACGTTTCTGACTAAAAGCAGGACAACAGGTAGAGTACGTTAAAAGGAAAAACTTTAAATCATATGGTAAAAGGAGATGTCCTTTAAAAAACTTATGAGGTTGACGTGGGGGTTTCTTCCAATGAGATCTGTTAAGTTAAAATTCGTTGAGTTAAAATGTAGTTCACGTTTCTGACTAAAAGCAGGACAGTAGGTTAAGATGTGATTCACTGAAGTAGGAACGTTGCAGGTGCCACAGATAGGCTCATTATCTCCCTTCAAGAGATACTGATGAGTCAGCCTGCAGTGTCCAATTCGTAGGCGAGTCAACAGTACATCCTCCTTTCGATTCCCTTTTGATTCCCAATACTCCAGATTGGGTTTTACCTGCCTTAATTTGTTCAGAGTCTGGCATTCCCAGAGTTCTTGCCACCTGGACAAGATCTTTGTTCTGATGTACTTCTGTATGTCTGTAAAAGGGACATCATTATCGAAGGGAGTATCAGCAGATTTTGCAGCGATATCAGCGAGTTCATTACCTTTGATGCCAGCATGTCCAGGCACCCAGCAGTACATTACAGAATATCCTGCATTTCTCAAATGGAGGTGAGTCTTTAAAATTTCCAAGATCATAGGGTGGTCAGTGTTTGCATTAATTGATTCAAGGGCGCTCAGTGAGTCAGAGTAGATGATGAATTTTCTGCTGTTCTGCTTGGAGATAAAGATTAAGGAGTTCAAAATGGCAAATGTTTCTGCAGTAAAGACAGATGCAGCCTTATGAAGTTTACTACTCCTGATTACTTTATCGCAAACAAAAGCTGCCCCGACATGATCGTGATTCTTTGAGCCATCAGTGAAAATTGCTTTATAGTTAGAATAGCTGTTTCTATGGTCCAGGAAAATTTGTTGGTATTGGACGTCGTTGGTACTGCTCTTCTTAAGTTCTCCAAAGATGTTGAGTAGGTGAATATTCACTTCTTGCCAGGGAGCAATACCGAAAAAGGTAGAACTTTTGGGAATCAGATCTTTTAGGTTGAATTCTTCAATGAGTGAGTGAATGCGGAGATCAAAAGGAGGGATACATGAAGGGCGTGCATGGTAGTTACGCCAGTACTGATCAGATGTCATGAATCGTGCAGGATGTTCGGCATGCGACATTATTTTATAGTGAAGATCTATGGACAACTGCTTGCGTCTGAATTTCAGAGATGGTTCGAAACAGATGGCGTATAAGCTTTGTACTGGAGATGTTCTGAAAGCTCCGCAGCAAATCCGTAGCGCTTGGTGATGGACTGGATCTAATTTCAGTAGCGCAGAAGGTCTTGCTGATCCATAGATAACACAGCCATAGTCAAGTTTGGAACGGATTAAAGCTCTATAAATGCGGAGCATAGAACAACGTTCTGCTCCCCATGAAGTATTGGCCAGGACTTTCAGAATGTTGAGAGCTTTAGCACATTTTTTCTTTAGATTTAAGATATGTGGAAGGAAGTTGAGCTTTCTGTCAAAGATAACACCCAAGAATTTTGCTTCTGGCTCAACGCGGATCGGAGAGCCGTCAAGATGCAGCTCTGGATCAGGATGTAGATTTCTTTTGCGGCAGAAGTGCACGCAGACGGTCTTCTGGTTGGAAAATTTGAACCCATTGCTGTTGGACCACTTTACAATTCTGTTAAGAGCAATTTGGAGTTGTCTCTCAATGTATCTCATATCTTGACCGTGACAGTAGATCATCAGGTCATCAACATATAGGGAACCACGCACTGTGGGAGGAAGTTCTTTTAAAATGGAATTAATTTTTAGGCTGAAAAGAGTAACACTAAGCACTGAACCTTGGGGTACACCTTCTTGTTGTATAAAGGTTTGAGAAAGCACCGGGCCAATCTTGACCTGGAAAGAGCGGTGTTTCAGAAAGTTTTGAATAAAGATAGGTAAGTTACCTCTCAACCCTGTGCTGTGGAGGTCATGAAGAATTC
Organism: Stegodyphus mimosarum; assembly: GCA_000611955.2. Taxonomy (NCBI): domain Eukaryota; kingdom Metazoa; phylum Arthropoda; class Arachnida; order Araneae; family Eresidae; genus Stegodyphus; species Stegodyphus mimosarum. Next base: position 422,304 of record KK112364.1, read on the forward strand.
CATGCCGCCAAGTTCTGTCATATGCCTTCTCCATGTCAAAAAAGATTGAAACCAGATGGTTTCTTTTTACAAATGCATTGCGTATTGCAGTTTCTAAAAACAGGACATTGTCCAGTGAAGATCTTCCCTTACGGAAACCACTTTGGTGGGGCGATAGGCAGTGGTTAGTCTCCAGATAGTAGGTGAGACGGTGATTTACCATTTTTTCCATGATTTTACAAAGGCAGCTAGTGAGGGCAATGGGGCGGTAATTTAAAGGATTTTTCGGATCTTTGCCGGGTTTTGCTATAGGGATTACAAAGGCCCTGCACCAGGCGGTAGGATAAAGTTGTTCCTTCCATATCTTATTATACAGAGCGAGAAGGACCAGTAGAGATTCATAGGACAGATGCTTTATCATCAAATAACTTATGCCATCAGGGCCAGGGCAGGTCTTATCAGTGCGAGATATTACACTTCTTAATTCAAACATGGTGAGATCTTTATTATAGGATTGTGCATTAGGATGGGAGAAGTCGATTTGGGTCTTTTCCAAGCGCGTCTTTGTGGGCAGAAATTCTTTTGAGTAATTGTTACTGTCAGATACAGCAGCAAAAGTATCACCTAAAGCATCGGCGATTTCTTCTCTAGTGCTTATCAACTTTCCATCTTTTTCTAGAGCAGAGAGGGGATAATCATTGTAAAGTCCAGAGGCTTTGCGGACTCTTTCCCAAACCTGTTTGCTAGACATTGAGGAGGTAATAGTAGACACGTAGGCTGCCCATGATTTTCTCTGACTTTGCCGTCTCACTTTCCTAGCATTCGCCTTAGCTTTTTTAAAGGCCAGAAGGTTTGCCAGTGTTGGGTATCGGCGAAAGATACGCCAGGCTTTCTTTTGCTCTCTCATAGTTTTATGGCAATCACTGTTCCACCAGGGTTTAGGGAACTTTGGGAACTTTGTCGAGGACTTTGGAATACAAAGTTCAGCTGCTTGTACAATAGTATGGGAGATCATTTTTACTGCTGTATTAATGTCCACATCATTGACCATTTCTTCTGTCAGCACAGCGCAAGAGACAAAAAGATCCCAATCAGCTTTATCATAAAGTAAGCGGGGTTGTCTTGAGATCACAGACTTTCCTGCGATATTTACAATCACTGGGAAATGGTCACTATCGTAAAGATTCTCCCCTACACTGAAGGAGCAAAGGGGGAGTAGAGATGGAGAACAGAGCACCAGATCAATTGCATGAAATGTTCCAGTCGGCTGATGAAAGTAGGTGTTTTCTCCGTTATTAAGCAGACAGATAGAATGATCCTCCATTAGCTGTTCGATCTGCCGGCCCCTTGAATTAGTGTCTCTGCTTCCCCATAAGGTACTATGTGCATTGAAGTCACCTAAAAGCAGAAAAGGTTCTGGGAGCTGCTCTGTTATATTGTCTAGATCTCGCTGATCTACATGCTCATGTGGGGGTAAATAGATAGTGCATACTGAGATTGAAGAACGTAAATTAATCTGAATCCCCACAGCTTGAAGGGAGGTCGTCAAAGGAAGAACAGTGTACGGGTGATTGTGGGAGATGGTAAGGCCCACACCACCACAGGCACGATCCCCAGATGGGTTGTCCCTTCTTACTGTGGTGTATCTCCGTATCTTAGCATGGCTGCTTGGTTTTAACAAGGTCTCTTGAAGTGCAAAGCAGGCAGGTTGGTAGATGTTGATTATATCCTTGATATTATCCAGGTTTTGACGGAAACCCCGGCAATTCCACGAAATAAATGTACCCATTATGGATGCCTGTTTTGGCGGTGTTGTTTTTTTGATTTTCGAGGCAGAAGGTGTTTCGGGAGGGATAACCCTTCTTCAACATCCATTTCATCTGAGTCATCTAGGCGTCCTGAACTCATGCTTGCGATAGAACTTTGACTGGGGGTCCTGGGTTTTTGCTTATTTTTCTCCTTGATATCATCTCTTTGTTTGTTCTGTTGGACATCCTGTTTTCCCTTGGATGTAGTCACCGGTGCACTAGTTTCAGCATCAGGTTTTTTCCCTGATTTTTGGTTTCTAGGATCTACTGTCACTGCTAGTTCTTTTTTCTGTGCGGTAACTGTAGTTTGCGTTGATATTGATCTGAATGATTTAGTTGCAGATGCGTAAGATTTATTAAGTTTTGGCTGGTTAGAGAGAACAAGTCTTCTAGCTTCTGCAAATGATATCTTTTGTGTAACTTTAATGTTTTGAATTTGTTTTTCTGTCTGCCATTTCGGACATGATCTTGAAAAGGCTGGGTGTTCGCCTTTACAATTTATACATAAGAGGGCAGCAGAGCAGCCTTCACTGGCATGTCCTACGATGGAACATCGAGCACACGTGAGGCTGCCGCGACAAGAGGTCTTTCCATGTCCAAAGCGCTGACATTGGAAGCAACGCATTGGATTCGGTATATACGGCCTGACTGAACAGTTTAGGTATCCAGCTTTGATGTTTTTCGGCAAGTTAGGAGACTTGAAAGTAAGTATGACATGTTTAGTGGGAATGAGTTGACCGTCTTTCCGTATTTTGATCCTACGAGCACCGCACACGTTTTGATCTGCCAACTCTTTAACGAATTCCTCTTCAGTTACTGATAGTAAGTCTATTTCAGAGATTACTCCTCGGGACGAGTTCAGAGTATTATGTGGTTTAACTTCAATGTTTGCTTGTCCTAATTTGGTTAGTTTCAAAAGATTTTCAGATTGTTTTCCGGACGCAGTTTCAATCAAAAGGTCTCCAGATCGAAGTCTCTTAATATTTTTCAGTTCTCCTACAGAAGACAAAAGATGTTTGTTTATTACAAAGGGTGACATTTTTTTCAATTCTTCGGAGCTGGTAATAATTAAGAAACGTGGACAAGATAGATCTGATACAGTGCTTTCTATGTCACTTCTTAGTCTTTTGGTCACAGTCGGAGTATCGGATACATTGTTGGAGCAAGAAGGTATCATAGCATTCATATTGAAATGGAAAAAGATTCGGGTCCGACCGCCCCACCCACCATGGAGCCCAACAAGGGGACGCAGATTTCTACGCCAGGGCTAGCCGGACCTATACGCAGACTGAAGTCCCACAGTCGGCTTTCCCGAAAGCGGGTACTCCCGAGAGCTTGTCCCCAAGCCACTGACACTAAGGACTAGTGACCAGCCGGTTGACACCTGTGAGGACGACAAAGTGCCTCCCGTTTAACTGAAGCGGAGGCCAAAGCAGTGTGTTGGGGACAGTACCTCGCCCCTCAACTACCAGGACCCTCTTTTCCAGTGACACGGGTCTCCACGCACGGCAAACACGTGGGCAGTTTTCTCGTCACTCAAGAACCAGAGACAAGGGCTGTTCCAGTCTCTCATAACGAGCCCCAACCTCCGAAGAGGAGAACCACAAGGGAGAAAGAAAGGAAGAAAGCTTCAGCTCAGAGCAGAGGAGACGGGAAAGAGGATAGATCACTGGGGCTCCAGGATTGTGACACCCGTCTCACCAAGAAGATGATCCCCTGAAGGGCTAGGGCACCTCGGGATTGCCACACCCGTACTCACAAAAGTGAGCCCCTGAGGGGCTGTCTATAAGGTCTCTCCTTCGTTATGCAATATCTTCCTTATCAAACTACGCAGCGAAACCAACTGCCCAAATCTTACAGCTGTCGCCCAGTCGTCAAGATTATTACAGGTATTATTACCGTTTAGTTATTATTACTGCATATATTATCTCATAGCTTTATTATTTATAGCATATTTTTCCATTATTATAATATGTGTTCCTTGTTATTTTTAGATACTATGTATTATTGTTGTGTTGCATCTTATTTGTGTTACCGATTTATTTATTACTATTGTAAGCCTCGTGGCATAGTTTGCGTAAGGCGATAAGTTTGCATTTGTTTTGTCAAATAAAATTTTAAAAAGTAATGACTCATTTAGATAAATGTACTGGTTATCGTTGCATGAACTGCATCCGTTATTAAATAAAAGCAGACTTCTATTAATGAACCACATTAACTCATCAAACCAGGTCACGAAGTCTATATACTATTACTATAAAAAATTATAATAATTACACAATGAAGTATCAGTTATAACACCTAACTAGAAATTTTTATATTACTTCTGATCTATTTACACAATAATGTTCTCAAATAGAAATTTATGAGCAGGAAAGTAAATTGCAAATCATTTTATGCTTGCAGTCATACCTGGAAAATTAAAAGTATTTTGTACTTAGGCGAATGACTTAGACCACATCAAAAAAGACAACTTCTTTAAATATTATCGTGCAATTTGGTGTGATCTTGAGCACTCAGGTTCTTTATTTCGACGGTGAGAGTAAATTACTTCTTAATATCAACGAATATACAGCTAATGTTTGACGAATTATATATAGAATTAATTATAAGTGACGATGTGTTACAGCAATGCCAGTCGAAAGTTATTTTCTATTGATTCATGTCTTTAATCACAGAACTGCTTTAAATACCTGTATCTTATCTCAAATACACAAAGTATAAACAAAGAAAGACGTAGCATAAAAAGTAAGACTAGTGTAATGCACGGTTATAATGTTTCTACATAATTCAACATACACATCGGATTTGTTCTGAATTTAATTTACCAAAATGCTTTTTAAATATTTATGCGACTTACGATATTCCATGCTTAATTATAAAAGAAGCCCCTAGTTCCTGATAATAGATTTGTTAAAAATAATCCTCACCTCCAGTCGCTTCAGAAATGTGAAGAAGTGCAAATGCGGTAATATATTTCATTTATTTATTAACTACAAAAATGCAAGCCTACAACATAATGACTTCAAAATTATCTCATTGTAATTTAATAACTTCCTTTGAAAGATTCCTCTGCATGAATAAAATTTTGGTAACTGTTCATCTAGGCAGAACATGTATTAAAGTTTTCAAGTTTCACACTCAGTTGTTGTGTAAAGTATATTTTAATTTCATAACAGTTATTTTTAAGTTAATGCACCTTACCTAGCTACAACTTACAACTCCCTACCAGAATGAGTTTTTAGAATCGCGTTAAATGCAAATGAGAAAGATATTGGTAGTTGGACGTGGGTTAGTACCCACGCGAACCGGCCAGCTGCATGGTTGTCCTTCGTGGTTTTCTCTTTGTATACCATGAATACTGATGGTTTTCTCTTTGTGTACCATGAATACATGACTTTCCTTAAAAAGTCTTCTACCAAAGCATCCCTTCCTTTAAAGATTAACCTCGCGTAGTTTTCATATCCCAAACACCAAACCTTCCCTTTCTCTTATCAGGTCCACCAGCGGCCGAGCGGTAAAGTCGCTGCACACGATCCGAGGTTCGAATCCCGGCGAACGAGTTAGTTGCATGGGCATTTTCATGGTTTTCCCCAAGTGTAACGTGTATACGAACCAGTTTTCCTTAGAAAATATTCCACGAAGCCACCTTTTCAATTACGGAGATAGCCCTCGAGTGCTTTGACATAATTAAATAAACCAAACCGTTTCTCTTGCGTTTATTAATGTTAAACTTCTTCTGCGATAAAGCTGAGCAAATCGCTTTGAAAGTTCCATACTAGTTCAAAATAATTCAGAGTTCGATTAATGAACTTAAAAATTTAAAAATGAAATATAAAGCATATCAAGGGTAGGTTAGATTATTCAGTTATGGCAAAGCACAAGAGGGCTATCTGCCTAAAGGGAGGGATGCCGTCGTAGAGGACTTTCTAAGGGAAACTGGCTCGTATACACGTTACACATGGGAAAAACCACGAAAACGTCCATGCAGCCAGCCCGTTCGCGGATTCGAACCTCGGACCGAACTACCAGTATTCAGCGTCTTTACCGCTCGGCCGCTGGTGGGCTCTAAAGCATATCAAAAGCTATATATGTTGCATATCAAAGCAACACACTGCACTCAAAGATATGCAGTCATGTATTTACTTAATTATTTCAATATCACTTCTTTCCTGGAAAGATTAAGCTTCGATTATTTAAAAGAAAGGTATTATACACCTTCATTCAACGCTATAAAGTGAATTTTATCTAGTTTCTTTTTTAACTAAATTCTATCATCTTATTTTTCTTTACACCCACTGTTTCTTCAGAAAGCAAACAAGAACATAATTTTCACCGATAAACAGTTTCCAATTCTGGAAATCGAAATTTAGATTTTCTTGTTTTCCTTCGAAAGTTAATTTGTTTAGAGATTCTTGCATTTTATCTTGTTTCAAGAAAAGCAGATACATTCTATTCTATAAATAACTCATTTCTAAGGATTCTAATAAGTATTCTGTAGGAAATGCCAAAATTTATCAAACTTGTATATCGTGGGTGGCCTACGAAATATTTCGTAAACATGTTATGTACGTTATATTTAGGAAGCCTTTCAACTTTGCAGTGTCTTATCGCTTGAAATAGAATTTCACAATGAGCGAATATATGAACTTGCACGTACCGTTCGTTTTATCATAGAAAGGGTGTAATGGCTTAATCTAAAACTGGGAAAAATGGACTTTTTAGTATTCAATGTATGAAACGAAAAAACCTGATACTTTATAACATGGCTAAAACTTCACTATACTACTATTGTGTGAAACCTTTCGAAATACATGAAGCTAATTTATGCTCCGATGCATTTTTTTAACATAAATTACTAATAGCGATCTGTCTCATGCCTGCACATAGTAAAACAAGTGTAATTTATTTCTCTTAACAATGATGTATTTTTTAACATTACAACTATTCCTAATTTTTCAATATTGTTTGTTATTATGAGCACAGTAAGTACTTTTTCTGTCTCTTGTAAAATTGATCACAAACGAAAATAAGTTACGAGCGCATTGTACATTTAATGTGATGACCCCCACGCCACACACAAGAATTTTTAATCATTAAGGGGCAAATGGTACTCGTACATCTCGACAGAGGTGTGTCTTACTGATAAATAAAAAATTAAAGTATGTATTTCCTTTCAAGACATGAAAGCTTGTTGTCTTTATTATAAAACGCACAAGTATAAATGGTCAGACTGCTCCACCCAAATCTAGTTACAATTATTTAAGAGTTGTATTGCTTTGCAAATATCGTTATCACCTTATATTTCCCCAATGTGCGCAAATATTGCTATTAATGAAAACACTTTCTAATGATCCATAACTTATTGCTGAAATCAACTAATGCTATTCCGCACCCTTTCCCCCAATAACAGCATAAATCGGATTAGGTTCTTTAAACGACTTCCACAAAAGCATTCTTTCCCTTAGGCACACAACCCTCGAGTGCTTAGGCATAATGCTATCTAAAATACACTCATGGACAAAAAAATTAGCGCACCAAGAAATAATTGCGGGATTGTAACGAAACTTGCAATGAAGGTACATGTCAGGGAGATATGCAAATGGTTAGAAATGAAGCCTGATTGCGCATTACGTATAGCCGGTAGAAGGCGTTGAACGTCGTACTCTGTGGAGTATAAAACAGGTAACCAAAGCTTTGTTTGAGTGTGCTGAATCATTTACAAAGGAAGAGCTGAGGTAGGCATGCCATTACGCCGTGTTTGAAGACAATATGAGCAGTTGTCGCAGTTTGAGAGGGGGAGAATCGTTGGAATGAGGGAACCTGGGTGGTCAGCTAGGCGAGTAGCTCGACAATTAGGCCGTTCTGATTGTGTTGTGAGGAGGTGTTGGGACCAGTGGACCCGAGAGATGTCATGTACACTAAGACCAGGCTCAGGACGCCCTCGACAGACCAGTCGTCGAGAAGACCGCCACATCGTAAGAAATGCACGCGTACAGCCAACTGCTTCATCGGCCGCCATCCAGGCACAGGTAGTATCTTCACTAGAGGCCCCTGTGTCTTCTCGAACCATACGAAGGCGCCTGGCGGAAGGACAATTGGTATCGCGGCACCCATTACGTGTGCTGTCCTTGATGCCCACCCATCGACGCCTTCGTTTGGAGTGGTGTCGAGCACGAGGAAACTGGACTGCAGCGGAATCGAACCAGGTCGTCTTTAGCGACGAATCCAGATTCAATCTCGGCAGTGATGACAATCGTGTTCGTGTGTAGAGAGCCCGTGGTGAACGTCTCAATCCTGCCTTTGCTGTACAGCGACACATCGCTCCCACAGCTGGTGTGATGGTATGGGGTGCCATTGCTTACAATACACGGTCACCCCTAGTATTGTTCCGTGGCACCATGACAGCCCAGCGATATGTTCATGAAATCCTGCAACCACATGTGTTGCCACTCATGCAACGGCTCCCAGGAGCCATTTTTCAACAAGACAATGCTCGGCCTCATACGGCAAGGGTGTCACAAGACTGTCTCCGCACTGTTACTACCCTTCCTTGGCCTGCCCGATCCCCAGATTTGTCTCCAATCGAGCATATCTGGGATCATTTGGGACGACGAGTTGGGCATCCCACGAGTTTGAACGAACTAGAGGCAAGGTTACAGCAAATATGGAACGAAATGTCTCAAGACATCATACAGAACTTGTATGACTCAATGCCCGATCGTATCGCATCGTGCATTCGCGCTAGAGGGGGTCCAACGGAGTATTAACTCCTCCGTTCTTTTGCCTTTTTCTCTGAAATAAATTATCCTTTTTCTTTGATTTCCTTATCATTTACTTACATCAAAGCAGTCATTACGTATGTAAAATTTCGTTTCATTTTGACGACTCCTCCTTGGTGCGCTAATTTTTTTGTCCATGAGTGTACTTTGATAAAGTCAATTGGTAATGTTATTTGAAAGAGTCAGTTTTTCATTTGAAAAAGATTTCGTGTTTTGCTTCATCAGAGCAATGAAAGTATTTCAGCATCTGCTTCTTTTAAAGGGCTAAAGTCTATTTTTGAATCGATGGGAGCTGTGGAGATTCAGGGAGCGTTACTGGTCCAAAGAGCAGTTAGACGAAACTGGGAACCAAGTGGAAAGTAAGAACAAGCTTGAAAAATTCCTTCTCGAAAAGCTTTGTCACATTTAAATATTCACTTGAAAATGCAGATATTAGTGGCACATTTAAAAGAATCATACTAAATCATGTCAGTTGATCCTTTACAAATGCTGGTCCAAACTACACGTAGGTTCGTGTTTTTATTCTAAGGAACGATGTTATAAACTGTATGTCTATTAGTCTAAGGTCATGACCAAGGCTTCTATACTTAAGTCTCTCGACCTTGGTCATCACCATAAATAAAACCATAAATAAAATAACTAGCGATATCCAGTATGCGCATGAAGCATGCTCTTTTAATATACACTCTGTTAACAAAAGGCAGTACCAGGCTTTTACTTCCGTACACATACTTACGATTAAAACCAGTTTCAAACGACACAAATATACATATCTTCAAATTTCTTAATTTTAAAAATCAATTTAGTAAAAATTACAAAATCTGACTTTTTATACATTCGTCCGCTTTCTATACTTACATTTTGGAAACTTTTGTACTTAATATGAAAACTAAAGTACAAAAAGTGACTCTCGTACGATAAAATTGGCATCGAAATTTCATTTTATAGTTCGACGTCATATTTAGGAGCTCTACACAACTTGAAAAGCGAGTGTTTTCATTTGTTTATAACTGAAAAGTTATGAGCTTAGAAAAACTTTTCTTATGTTAAGAAATGAAGTGACAAACACTTCTGTGCAGATTTTCGCGACAAATATTGAGATATATATTTTTCCATTTCCAAAAAGGTGGTCTTATTCACAAAACCTTATATAATTAATGTTCCAGAAATAATTAGCAAGTTACAATATTCGCACGTAGTTGGATTGGATTGGATTTTTGTAATTTTGGCACAAAACCTGTCAAGGTTATCTGCGCCAGACACATGGTAACAGTGCAGTTAGTCATTTGTAAAATCTTCTAGTATAGGTAAAAAGTGACTAAAAACCGATTAAAATCTACAATAAAAGCTAAATTATAGTCTACCATAAAAGCCAATATCTTTTAAAAACAGAAACAGATTACGATGATGAGTTTTTCCAATTAGATTTCTTAAATCCAATTCTGAACAACTGAAGTGTCTTAGTCGAAAATAATTAAAACTCTGGCATTCTACCAAGATGTGGCGTACTGTCAGATTTGCATTACAGTTTGCGCAGCAGGGATTCTCTTCTCCTTTCAGTAGATACTCGTGAGTCAGGCGACAGTGGCCAATTCTTAGTCGAGTCAAGAGAACATCTTCCCTTCTATTAGCCGTACACGGCCAATATTCAATGGTGGGTTTCACATTTCTTAGCTTATTATAGACTTTGTCATCCCATTGCCTCTGCCATTTACTGAGAATTTTGCTTTTGACAAACTTTTTTATGTCTGTTAATGGAATTTGAGAATTGTACATTGTGGTCGCAGTTTTGGCTGCAATATCCGCCAACTCGTTCCCCCTAATGGCAACATGCCCAGGAATCCACGAATAAAGAATCTGGTACCCCCGATTTTTTAGAGTATTATTCAACTTCAGGATTTTGGCTACAACTGGATGAGAATGATGAGCATAATTTTCCAGAGACATTAGGGCACTCATGGAGTCCGTGTAGATAATAAACTTCATGTAATGTTGTTTTGAAAGGTAAGTCAAACCCAGATGGATTGCAGTAAGCTCGGAAGTAAGCACAGAACAAGCTGGATGTAATCGGACCCCCACTATATTTTTCTCTGTGACGAAAGCGGCACCAACATGATCCTGAGATTTTGATCCGTCTGTATATAAAGGGATGTACTTCCTATATTTGCTTCTATGTTCACAAAAAATCTGCTTGTAGATGGTTTCATTAGTTTGCGATTTACCCCAGTGTCGAAAAGTGTCCAGAGAATGGATTCTCCAATCCTCCCAAGGAGGAAATCCAAACAAGTTCTCCAGCTGTACGTTTATATCGGTCAGATTATACTCCTTTATTAAATCACTCATCCGCAAGGCGAAAGAACGGACACATGATGGTCGTGCCTGATATAAACGGGAGTATGGGTCATTAAGCAATTTCGACCGCGTAGGAGTTTCGCTTTGTGATAAGACTTTGAAATAGTGCTTGAAACAAAGATTTTCACGTCTTAACCGCAGGGAGGTCTCGTTACTTTCCACATACAAGCTTTCCACTGGAGAAGTTCTATAGGCACCAGTGCATATCCGAAGGGCCTGGTGATGTATCGGATCAAGTTTGGCTAATACCGAAGGCCTTGCCGACCCATAAATGACTGATCCATAATCAAGTTTCGAACGAATAAGCGCTCTATATATAAGAAGCATTGAGCTTCGATCAGCACCCCAAGAAGTATTTGACAGTACTTTCAGAAGATTCATAGTTTTTAAACATTTCTTTTTTAGATAGGTAATATGGGGAAGAAAGGTAAGCTTATGGTCAAATATCATTCCTAGGAATTTTATTTCCTTTTCTACAGGAATCAGCACATCTTGCAGATATAGTTCGGGATCAGGGTGAGGAATTTTCTTTCGACAGAAGTGCACACACACAGTCTTTTGGGTGGAGAACCTAAAACCATTTTCCTGTGACCATTTAATGATTCTATTGAGAGATGTCTGCAGTTTACACTCTATATCATTCAGGTCTTCCCCGTGACAACTGACTTGCAGGTCGTCAACGTACAGCATTCCATGGACTGTTGGAGGCAGTTGTTTTAAAATAGAGTTAATTTTTATACTAAACAATGTGACACTTAATACACTGCCTTGTGGAACACCCTCTTCTTGATGGAACACGTCAGATAGTGTAGGGCCTATCTTAACATGAAACTTCCGATCCTGTAGGAAATGTTTGATGAATATCGGCATGTTTCCTCGTAAACCGTTGTTATATAGGTCACGAAGGATACCGTACCTCCATGTGGTATCATAGGCTTTCTCTATATCAAAGAATATGGATATATAGTGATTTCTTCTAACGAACGCTCTACGTATACCTGTTTCTAAGAGTAGGATGTTATCGACAGTTGCACGTCCTTTTCTAAAACCATTTTGATAAGGGGAAATACAATTATTTATCTCCAAAAAATAGACCAGACGAGTATTGACCATCTTTTCAAAGAGTTTACAAAGGCAGCTAGTTAGAGCAATGGGGCGGTAACTTGACGGATTGGTAGGGTCTTTCCCCGGTTTAACAATGGGAATGACAAAAGCTGTTCTCCAGGCATTTGGAAAGACTTGTTCCTTCCATACTCTATTAAAAAGAAAGAGGATGGCTGCCAGTGACTTAGAAGGGAGGTGTTTCAACATAGAGTAGGCAATACCATCCGGACCAGGACATGAATTTTTTGTCTGCGATAAGGCTCTTTTCAATTCAAGCACAGTAAAATCCTGATTATAAGGTTCAGTATTGGGAGATTTAAAATCAATAGATTGTTTTTCGATGCATATTTTTGCAGAAAGGAATTCAGGAGGATAGTTACTGCTGTTTGAGACGGCTGAAAACGCCTGTCCAATGGCGTTGGCAATTCCTTCTCTACTAGTTACTGCTTCACCACTTATCTTTAAGATGGAAAGTGTGTGCTCTTTGTAGATACCGGACGCTTTCCGGACTCTCTCCCATACCTTCTTACTCGAAGTAGAGGAGGTAATTGAGGATACATACGAGGTCCAGGAATTCTTCTGACTCTTCCTCCGCACCTGCCGAGCTTTTGCTTTAGCCCTTTTGAATATTATAAGATTTGAACCTGTGGGATATCGCCGAAAAATGCTCCACGCTTTCCTTTGTTTTCTAATGGCATCTTGGCATTCAGGATTCCACCAAGGCCTTGGGTATTTTGGTAGTTTTACCGACGTTTTTGGGATACATATATCAGCTGCTTGAATAATTTTATCTGTAATGATCTTCACAGCCTTGTCAATGTGCACATTCTTCACTATTTCTTCAGTGAAGAGGGCATAATGTAAAAAGGATTCCCAGTCGGCTTTGTCCAACTGAAACCGTGGTGTTCTAGGGATAGAAACACTCCCATTTCCTGTAATGCTTATAATAATAGGGAAGTGATCACTATTATATGGATAATTCTCGACATTAAAGGAACAGAAAGGCAAAAGCTGTGGAGAAACAATAGCGAGGTCAATCGAATGAAAGGTCCTTGTTGGCTGATGGAAGTAAGTACTTTCTGTGCTATTGAGGATACAGAGACAGTGGTCGTGGAGAAGCTGTTCAATTTGCTTCCCTCGTCGGTTTGTGTCTTTACTACCCCACAAGGGATTGTGTCCATTGAAATCACCGATCAGAAAAAACGGAACTGGTAGTTGAACAATTAAATTTTCCAAGTCTCCTTGATCTATGCTCTCATTGGGCGGGATGTAGATACTGCAGACAGTTGTTAGTGTCCGAATGTTCAACTGCACTGCAACCGCTTGGAGGGGGGTATCCAAGGGGAGAGCACTCGAAGGGCAATTGATTGATGTAAGTAAACAGACACCACCACTTGCGCGTTCACTGAATGTCTTATCCTTTCTTATCATTGAGTACCTGCGAAGCTTTGCAAAATTACCAGGTTTGAGGAATGTCTCTTGTATCGCTATACAGACGGGTTGATGTTTATTAATAAGCTGCTTAATACCATCAATACCCTGGTAAAAGCCTCGGCAGTTCCACGAGATGAGAGTAGCCATTAGGAATGTTTATTGCTTCGATGCTGTTTCTTTGTTTTGTGAGGCAGAACATTTCTCGGGAGATCTTTGCCTCCATCTGTTTCCATCTCAGATTCAATAAAGTCAGAAAGGATCCCTTCTATAGAGCTTCGGCTTGAGCTTCTGCTTTCTGAGCTTTTAATTTTCTTTTTTGAACTCTCTGTTTCTTGTGTTTTTATTTTTGAACTTTCTGCTGTCTGTTTGGGAGGAGGTGGCAGAAAAATTTTTTCTTTGTCATTTGTTTTTGATTCAGGTGTCTTTTTCTGTGTGCTATGCGAAGTTTGTGTACTTATTGACCGATATGATTTAGTGGCTTGAGAATAGGAGATATTTGTTCTTGGCTGACCCATGCTAAATTGTTTCTTAGCTTCAGGATAGGATATTTTATTTGTAATCTTAATATGCTGTATTTCTTTCTCTTCTTTCCATTTAGAGCAGTTGCGTGAGTAAGCCGGATGATCAGCATGACAGTTTACACATTTTGGATCAGCTACACATTCCTGACTTTCGTGACCGCTTCCAGAACAGCGAGCACACGCCAAGTTTCCTCGGCATGCTGCCTTTGCATGGCCAAACCGTTGGCACTTAAAGCAGCGCAATGGGTTCGGCACGTAGGGTCTTATGGGGCAGTTTAGGTAGCCTGCCTTAATGGTTTTCGGTAGCTCTGGAGATGAGAAAGTGAGAATAACATGTTTTGTGTTGACTAGTTGCCCGTCCCTACGGACTTTTATTCGGCGTACGCCACACACGTTTTGCTCAGCTAGTTCTTTTGAAAGTTCATCCTCAGAGACTGATATCAGGTCTGTTTCCGAAATGACACCTTTTGATGTGTTCAAAGACTTATGTGGGGATACATTGATAGAATGCTCACCCATATTGGTCATTTTTAGGAGAGAGGAAGATTGTGCATCCGATGTAGTCTCGATGAGCAGCGATCCTGAACGGAGCTTTTTTATGTGTTTTGGCTCGCCTACTGAGGCCACAATATGCTTATGGATGAAGAATGGCGATAAATTTTCCAGCTGACCAGTTATAACTAAGAACTTTGGACATTTGCTTGTGCTAACTATGGTCGAAGTGCAAATTCGCTTAGCAGCTCCAGAAGTTTTCGTTTCCATATGGTTGGAAGAAGAAGTTGAAGTTTTCATATTGTAAAGAGAGAAAGATTCGGGTCCGACCGCCCCACCCACCATGGAGCCCAACAAGGGAACACAGATTCCTGTGTTAGGGCTAGCCGGGCCTATACGCAAACTGAAGCCCCCACAGTCGGCTTTCCCGAAAGCAGGAACTTCCGAAAGCTTATCCCCTAGCCACTGACCAATAGGACTAGTGACCAGCCGATTGACACTAGCGGGGACAGCTAAGTGCCTCCCGTTTTAAGTAGAAGCAGAGGCCAAAGCAGCGTGTTGGGGACAGTACCTCGCCCCTCAACTACCAGGATCCTCCTTTCCTACCCTACGGGTCACCATGCACGGCAAACGCATAGGCGGTTTTCTCACCATGGTGAAACAGAAACCAGAATAGTAGCTGCACCACACAGTGAGCCCCATCCTCCAGTAGAGGAAACCACAAAGGGAGAGAGATAGGAAGAAAGAGAGACAAGAAGAGAGGAAAAGGAAGAAAAGGAAAGGTCACTGGAGCCTCGGGATTGTGACACCCGATCACCAAGACGGTAATCTCCTGAAGGGTCTTCACCTGCTATGCTTTAGCTGGGCATTTCGGAGCGGCCTTCACGCCTAGGGTGGCCCTACCAGGAGCTATGCTCCCGACGTACTTCGCCCGCTCCGCCCAGTGACACCCCCCCGCCACGTTGAGGCAGCATAGCTGGACTTGGGGGGGGTTCGCACGTAGTTAATTCGTAACATGATTTGCATAAGTCAAAATAGTTTAATCAATTTGTTTTAGGATCGTATTTGTAGCGTTTGAAAACTTATAAAATTCTAGAATTCTTAAATGAAAATTCTTTTTTCGTATCATTTTGAATAAAATTATAAATTAAATAATGTTACTCATTAATATATAACCGAATACCATTGAATGCGGCTTAAGAGGGAAAAATTCAACTTCGAACCATATTAATTTATTAACTGACAAGGCAAGATGAAAATTACGTCAAATATCCTAAATTTAGAAATTAAATATCTCGGTCGAGTTTTGTCATAGAGGAATCGTACTTTGTTTTTTATTTTTATAAGGAATAGGAAAGTTTTAGAAACATAAGTATAAAAACTAGGGAATGTATAAAAAGTTTATATCTTTTTTAAATTAAAAATACCGAAACAAATATTTGCGTCATCTAAACATTGTTATTACTAGAAGTATATGTCTAACACAAAGGCTGCGAGAATAAACCTAGGTAAAGATTATTTACTAAACCGTGTCCAAGACATTACCAGTCGATGACGAAAACGACTTTTCTAGCTCAGCAGGTAGGAAGATGGATATGGAAGAGAGGTTTTCCAAAATTAAATGCAAAATTAGGCAAAAGAATGAACGAATATGGGCATATATTTTAAATGTAACTTTCATAGGATTGATTTCAAGGTTTAAAGATTGATTTCAGAGTCTAAAGCAAATAGTAGATCTCGCTTTATCAAAAGCAAAGAAAATTTGCAGCAGAGTTGGAACAAAAAGATAAATAAATGCACAAATGAATTATAATAAAATCAGACGGAAATTAGGAAGTTAGAGGAAAAAACCAAAGCTAAAATTATAGATCACTATTAAGCTTTTTAAAGCAGAAGATATGAAGAAATAACGTTCTCATCGGGACCCATACCAGGGATCTTGCATTTGTACGCGGATATGAATAACTACTCAGCGATTAATTCTTACACTTTACCCAGAAAAAAGGAACTAAAGAGAGGCACAAGATCCAACTGACCAAATCAAAGGGACGAGGAGCTTTTGTAGTGCATACCGCATTTAAAGCTACCGATGCATATACCGATTATCAGGCTTTTCAATAAACAAAATATGAAAAACAATCAGTGGTACTTTCTCTGGGATTCGAAACACGGACCTTCCATTTAGTGATGATATTACAAAATAAATAAGGAGGAAATGCAATATTACAATAAAATATTCGAGTTATACATCTTTTAAAAATAATATTTTTCCGTTATAGGCAAGACACGGCAAACAATTTTCTCTAGAAAAATATGTGCATCAAGTCGATTACTGTTAAAAAGAAAAAACTTTATTCATTAGTTCATTTTGGCCATGATAAAACGTTTCTTAACAAAAAATACATCCTTTACGTTAGCTCTTTAAATAAGCAAATCAGTCGGAATAGAATGGCACACGCGAAAAATGTTTGATGATATATTTTGAAAACGTGAACACTTATACAAGAGATAAGGACAGCCCATTATTTTTTTAGCCGTCAATAGGCAAGGTTGGCCGAGCTGTAATATCGCTGAATGTTGGTAGTAGTTCGACCTGGGTTCAGTTCCCGGGTGCATGGGAGATTTCGTAATTTTCCTCATGTATAACGTGGATACGAACCAGTTTCTTAGGAAGTCCTCCACGAAGGCATCCCTCACCTAGGCAGGTAGCCTTTATTTCCTTTACCCCATCAAATAAACCATAAAGGCATAAGGAATACTGATGAATCTTATCTTTCACCGGCAAATTATTTTCCGCGCATATTGTCCTAAAATGGAAAAATCCAAAGACTGCTTAGCTCGTGTTATACTCTAACGGAAATTGTCCGTAATAAGATAAAGCAACGCTATCTGTAGGTATATCATTTTTATACTTGGAATTTGAAAAATATTTCAGGATTTCCTTTGACCCTTTTGTTGGACATAGCAGTTTATGAAACGCTGACCGTGTAACATTAGACGTTCAATGGTATTAAAGGTAAATATTAATTTCTGGAAGTCTGACTTCAAATCAAT
This sequence comes from Stegodyphus mimosarum, assembly GCA_000611955.2. Taxonomy (NCBI): domain Eukaryota; kingdom Metazoa; phylum Arthropoda; class Arachnida; order Araneae; family Eresidae; genus Stegodyphus; species Stegodyphus mimosarum. Next base: position 439,830 of record KK112364.1, read on the forward strand.
TTGGTTTGAATTGTCTGAGTATGGTAAAGCGCGGGAGATCTATTTACATGCCTAGAAATAGAGGAACTCTGTCAAAGTGGAGGATTTTCTAAGGAAAACGGACTCGTAACCACGTTGCATATGGGAAAGCTACGAAAACGCCTATGCAGTCAGTCCGTTCGCCAGGATTTAGACCCGAGTCGAACTACTACTAGTGTTTAGCGACTTTTCCTCTCAGCCACTGGTGAGCCTAAAAAGCATCATAACGTCCATAGAACATTTCGTTGAAACGCAGAATAAAAGAAAAAAACTGTTCTTTTATATTTACATCTAAAACACATACATAACATGTATTAACTTTGCATTTCATCAGCAAAATAGATGAACTTTTTACTTATTTTCAACTCTGTTTACAGAAGTAACGAAATAAAAGGTTGTATTTGACTTAGAATTGGAGAACGAAAAGAAAAACAAAAATAATTTCAAAGAATTCCGTGTAATCGATTTCAGAGGAGAATTTTATTATCTTTTGCCAACAAATCAAATTGAAATTTTTCTTTGGAGTTTTGAAATCAGAGGGCGAGGGGAGTTATTCTAGAGCTTTAATCAATGTAAATAAGAAAGAAACTATTTGTTTCCATTTAAAGAAAGAAAAAACTCCTTCCAGTCATTTTACTTGTTTTCCTTTTTTGGTATTTTCAAAATATTGAAAATTTTGTTGAGTAGAGTAGAAAGGCAATATGCGCTGAGAAGGTGGGTAGTGGTGGCAGTGATTTAGGCCGCATACCTGCTTTCTCATGAGGCGTCACGTATATGGCTAACGTGAATGGAGCAATAAATGGTATATGCCATGATAACAGGCAGAACAAGTCGTAATCGACGAATTCTAAAAACTGCTTTCAAGCCTAAAAGAATAACGCAGAGAATCTATACTAGTTTAAAAATTGCACAATGTTAAAAGCTGTTTATTCGAATTAAAAACATAATTATTTAAAGTTTTCAGCTTATAATAAAAACGTGTATCTTTTAAAAAGTGATTAAAATGAGGATTGATTCCAATTAATTGAAATACAGATGGGTTAGTTTCAGCCTGGGAGGTTTAAAATTGGGGCAGCCGATTAAAATATGAAGCACAGATAATGCAGCTTTACAGTTAGCATAGCTTGGGGTATTAGCAGATGAAGATTGTAATATTTCTTGTTGTTCATTGTAAATATTTCTATGCTTAGGAAAGATTTGTCTGTGTATAATTTCACCAGTGTCATTCTTGTTGGAAGGTGGGCAGCTATTCAAAAGTTCTATTTTTGCATTTTCCATGAAGGAATAATGAAATCCTTATCGGTTTTAGGTTTCTAATCAATAACAAACATTTCATATGAACCAATTTGCGAACCAAAAGTTCAAATATAAATTTTCCTTGCTTGGTACAGGAAGATAGAAACTAATCCGTAGAGAGATATCAGCGGAATAGCATGGGTTAGGCATGATCTTAAAATAATATTAACTAATAAATGATCAACCCTTAATTTTAATGATGTCTCAACAGATTCTACACGAGGGCTTTGCACTGGAGATGTACTAATAGCGCCTGAAAGTATTTATAAAACTTCGTGGTGTACGGGGTCAAGCCTTGCTAGCAGAGAAGACCATGCGGCGTCCTAAACAATGGAACCATAGCTTAATTTAAACCTAATTAGTGTCTTGTAAATGTGGAGCATTGATGAGTGATCTGCACCCCAAAATGTGCTGAAAAGAACTTTAAGTATGTTCAGAAGCTTTAAATATATGTTCTTAAAAATAGTACACTGTGAGGGAAGAAAAGTGAGCTTCCTATCACATATGAGGCCCGGAAATTTTACTTTTGATATCACTGGGAATCGAGTGTATCTTTAGGAGGAGCTCTGGATCAGGATGTAGGTTTCATTTTGGACAAAACTGGACATAAATGGTCTTCTGATTAGGAAACTTAAACTTAAATTAAATTAAAACTTAAATTAGAAAACTTAAAATGATTAGAGTACCTTGTTCCTCAAAACTTCCTGTATAAAAATCGGTAGGTTGCCACGCAGATGACTATGACATAAGCCTCACAGATGTCATACCTCCAGGTTTTTTCACAAGAGTTTTCCAGATAAAAAAAGTACAAAAATATGGTTCTTTTTCGCAAAAACATTCTAAATAGATGTCTCTAAAACCAAGATATTGCCAATGCTAGTTGATCAACTTGTCAGGAATCCAACTTGGATAGAGAGAAAGAATATTCTACTCTAAAATAAGTAAATAGCAGTTAACCATTTTTCGAACTTTGCACAGGCAGTTGGTAAGAGTGACTGAACGATAACTGGTCAGGTGCTTCGGGTCTCTAGCTAAGGATAACATAACGAAGGCTTTTCTCCAGACCACTGAGAAAATTTGCTTCTTCCACACCCTGTTATCAAGAGTGAAATCGACCGCCAAGGATTTTCTCGTCAAATGCTTAATCATAAGCTAGTGAATGCTGTCAGGACTCGCACTAGTCTTGCGCGTCTGTGAAAGAGAGCTCTTTAACTCAAGCATAAGAAATCCACATTATAGCTTTTGAAACGAAATTTCAAAGAAACTTGGGCTCTTTTCAGCTTTTAGGTTTACAGGAAATGAATGTCTGGGAGTATTTTCTGCCACCTGACACAGCAGCGAAGGCCTCCAATGCTATTGGCAATTTCTCTTATGTTAAATATTCTGCAGTCGTTTTCTCTTACAGAAAGGGAGTAGCCATTATGCATTCACAATGCTCTCCTGATTTTCTTTCATAACCGTTTGCTTATAATATAATTGCAGACGCATAAGATATACATGAATGCCTCACTGCCCTGACGCACAATTCGTGTCTCTGCTTTGCCTTTTTCAACCCCAAGAGATTAATCATGGTAGGATAATGTCGAAATTTATTCTATGGTTCTTCTGTGCTATCACTGAGTATCCTCATATTTGCGTTTCCACCAAGGTTTTAGATTGTTTAGGTAACCTGTCAGATTTTTAAATTCTGCTGTCTGCATTATGGTATCTGACATAGGCAATTGATTCGTCAATCACGTTATCGCACAATCCATCTGTTAATAAATTGTGGGCAACAAGATCTGAGTGTGCAAGATTTATTAGAAATCTCAGAGGTCTGGAAGCTGATACACTGCCTCCTGCAAGAGATATGAAGTGTGGAATGTGATTACTCAAATACAAGTCAGTTCCCCATACTACAGCAGGAGGGATGGAGAGCAAATTACCGGATCAATGGCATGGAAATTTCTTTTAGTGTGCTGAAAATAAATATTGTCGCCATTATTTTAATAACAGAAGACCATGATCGTCTAAAACTTTTTCTGTTGCTTTCCACGATGCCTCTACTGCCCCAAAGAAGTTCATGTGCATCAAAATAATCAAGAATTATGTAAGGTGAAGGCAACTATTCGACAAGATCATATAAGTTACTGTGATTGACGCTTCTATTTAGCAGCGAGTGCAATGAACAAATTGTGATCAGTATCCTTATAGCTAACTGAAGTGGAACTGTGGAGAAAAGTTATCAGCTGTAAGACATTTGAAGGATATTCATGAGCTGTTAGAAGGTCTACATCACCATTAGCACGATCTTAATTATCCATGTCATTTCTCTAAAATAAATACCTCTGACGATCTTCTGGTCAGGTTTTAAGATCCGTTTCTTCCAGAACTAAGCAAGCAGGATGGTGGACATCAAAGGGTTTTGATATTATCGACAAGTTCACTATTTCCTATTATGAGTGCGTATGTAGCCGAAGCTGTTGCCTAGAGAAAGGACATCTAAGGGGAATTCCACTCCTCCTTCAATTTCCATATTCTCAGAGTCTAATTCTTTCGATAATATGCTTTCAAAGAAGCTTTGACTGATATCTCTAGATTATAAAAATTTGGAACTCTGTCGGCAAAGGGATTTCTAAAGATGATATAGAAAAATAACTTCTGGGTATAAGGTCATTGATGAAAACTATCATTGTTTTAAACAGACATAAAATATGGTGAATCTGTTCCGTTACAGAAAAAAGTGTCAAATATTTTTCTATAGAACTGTATGTGTCAACATTACTTACTTGGCTATTAAGCGTATGTTATGTCAAGCTGATTTGAAATGCAAGAGATTTAGTTCAATTCGTTTCGCCATGTCAATGTTCCTCCTCGAAGCCTTTTTTATACTTAATTTATGTTCTTATGTTCTGAGGGTTCTTTTACACAAAACAGATTAGAAAAAAAAAGATTTCAGACAATAAATTTCCAAATTTGAAAATGATATGTGTAATGGAGAGTAATCCATAATGTGAAATTTTTAAAACACATCTTCATTCTATCATCTCATGTATCTTAGACTTGTTTTAAAATAGATCAGAGAAAAAGCATCGGACACTTTCCACATGAGAAGCTTTTTAAATTATCAAGTAATAATTAGCACTATAATATGATAGAAAATGCAAACTTATTTCGCAAATTCAAAACAGTTACTCATCAGATTGTAGATGTAATTGATCAAGCATAAAAATTAAAATACAATTTTTCTAAAGGCTATTCCTGCATTTTAACTGCTTTTAGAGCAAATGTTTGGACGAGTTAGCGAAAAGAAATTAAACATGGCGTAAAAAATAGTATCTTATCTGAAACGCGGTTTGCAGCGTTCTCAAGGAAATTCTCATTTTGATAGCATCTCTTCAAGTATTTCAAACGAAATTACCTCATCATCAAAGGCAGTGCAAGTTATTTGAATACTGCAACGCATGCGAGGGCTGTCTACCTTCTATTCAATGTCAAACTGAGGTATTTGCGAGTAATGCGACTGTAAGCCAGTTTCGCTTAGAAAGACCTTAATGAAGGCATCCGTTACGAGTCAGGCTTTTGAGTTTTATTATATTCAGTTACATAAACACGAAAACTGGTAAACGTATAAAGCATATTGAGAAGAGTTAATTTAACTTATCTAGAGTTACATACAGATTCAATTTACTTAAGAGATCACAAAGGTTATTCAATACGTTCTTCACAGTTGAAATTTAAAAAAAAAAGGTTTACTTGGAAATTTTGGCTACAAAACCAAACCTGCTTCCCTAAACTTTTCCTAAAAATAATTACTAAGGCTTAATCCTGAAAATTATTTTTATTTGAGTGTTCACGTCCAACAGCGGATGAGCCATAAATTCGCTCAATACCAGCAGTTCGAAGGGATTTCAAATTCTGGCAAACGGACTAGCTGCATGGGACATTTTCTTATATAGACAGGGGATAGAAGCTAGTTTTCCTTAAAACGTTCCAAACGAAGGCATTCCTCTTCATAAGCTGATAGTCTTCTAGTTGCTTTGCCTTAATTGGACAGGGAATAGAAGATAGTTTTCCTTAAAACGTTTCAAACGAAGACATTCCTCTGCATAGGCTGATAGTCTTCTAGTTGTTTTGCCTTAATTGGGCAGGGGATAGAAGCTAGTTTTCCTTAAAACGTTCCAAACGAAGGCATCCCTCTTCATAGGCTGATAGTCTTCTAGTTGCTTTGCCTTAATTAACCTTAAGTTGCATTAATTAACCTAACCTGTAGCAGCTTAACGTAATCTTGCATTTTATATTTTGTGAACTTAATTACCCACCGCACTAAGTTTAAATGAGTTTTTTCCGTTTCTTAGTAACATATTACAATCAATATTCAGCTATTCCTCCAACTTGTCAGAAATAGGCTTATTATGGAAACATTTGAGGTAAAATGATTTGCCCCTTTTTTTTTTCTTTTCTCAGAAAAATAATTCAATTTTGAAACGATAGCTAGAGAATGCTGGAAAAAGATGAATACTCAAACTTCTTCGGCTCATTTTTTCTTCCATGAAGAGAACCCTCAGGGAGATTTTTCTGCACTATTGTAATGCGCGAAGGATATTTCTTATGAGAATACCTTTACATCATAAGCCAAAAGAAGAATTTGAAAAATGGTGCCATTTGCACCTGATTTGTTTCATTCTTTCTCAGTTTCTGCAGGTTGTCTTTAGACGAACAGTGCTTTGTGTTTCATGCAACATTTAGTTTCTAGAAGATTTACTTTGCTCAGAAGAAAAGTATAACAAGCTTTTTTTTAATTCTTTTCTCTGCGTCTTTTGCATAAGGGAAAATTATTTTTAAAACGAATATGCAATGAATCCTTTTAAAATCAACTTCGCAGGTTTTCCCCAAAGCATTAAAGCGCCTTGGGGTAGGGGATTTGATAAATCTTTTATATGTTTTAATGCAGATTAAGTGCTAAAATAAGCTAATGGTTTTCATTTTCAATTTTTCTGCGCTAATCAAATATCTTTTCTTGCAAAATTTTTTTATATGCAGATGTTAAAGTATGTATACGGAATAATTTACTGATCTCAATTATTTTAATAAAAAATTGGAAATACTGTCATATACGGACCGGATTAGCGAGAAACTCTTCGATTTTACTTATCTAAATAGTCTGTTTACATTTCCAACTTTTTTGCGCACGATTTACACTAAAAGTCTGAAATTAAGAAAAAAATTGTATAAGTAAAAGCGTGAAGCTTCTCGCCAAAAATGTTTGACGACAAATTTAAACTAAAATAGCAACAATAAATTCCAAACAATTTCAACACAAATAAATTCAAAAATTAAAAGACAAAAAATAATAAAAGTACAATTGGGTGCCTCCCCCCTTTTTTTTTTTTTATTGGCTATTCTTTTTTGACGCCAAGATCGGCGCCAGGAAGGCACAATTTCAAGATGGTCGCTAAGCAAAACCAAAATAAGAAGTCAAAAAATTGCACAAACTCGGTGTCCATGATACATCGATTTATTTTCACTTAAGAAAAATCAGGAGGGGGAAGTGCAGAATCACCTACTGCTTGGCGCGTTTTTAAGATCGGTATCCTTGTGCACATCGACCTATTTTCACTTAAAAAAAATCAGAGAATCGCACAAACTCGGCACTGCGCACATCCTTGACTTTGTCCTTGTACACATCGATCTATTTTTATTTAAAAACACAAAAGAAATTGACAAAAATCCAATTCTTCTTACTTTGTAAAAAGCGCCAAACAAAATGTGCCAAAGAAGTGGGCGATTCTGCACTTTACCGAAGGAGAATAATGCTGTCATATAAGTTAAAATAAAGTTACTCATCAATAAAATAGTACAAAATTTGTCGCCAATCGAAGGGGCATATAGTTCTACAACAGCGCCAAAATAACTGCACAAAATTAAAGCAATGCAACAATTAAAATAACTCTACAAAATTAAAGCAATAAAAAAGTAAATTAACTTACCATCCAAAATAGTTACCAAAAAAGCAAAATATTAATTTCAAACGAAAACTTGCAAGGACAGATTATCACATATATAATCCAATATACTTTCATTAATAAAACTGCGCCAGTCACACAAAGCATGTGAACCAAAATGTTACGACTTAGCTATGTCAGACGTCTTTCTAAGATTCAAAATTTCAAACGTTACAATAAAAATTTCCTCTAAAGTCAACTTATTGTAGGACAAATAGAATCCGAACTTCGTTGAGAACCACATTCTTTAGCCTCAACAATTTTTCTATAAATCCATCAGAAACTCATTTTTCGTCCGAATCTTCATATCAGACCCGCACTTCTCACACATCAAGCTCGGCTTCAAAGGTCCTGTATCCCCAAAAAACTGTTGCCATATAAACAAATCTTACCAAAATCTCAACTAAACCATCCAACACAAAATATCTCCACCTGTATTACGAGTTGTATATGACATTTGTACCAAAACATTTAATCAAATGTTTTCTAAAATATGAAATTTTCGTATAATGCTCTATGGTCGTTAAATTAAACGCATGACGTGATAATTAATCGTCGCTTAATTTCTATCGAATAGGTAAGCGTTGCATACTCAGTTTTCGAGTTTTTATACATACAGAATACATTCCAGAAATATTTTAAAATTATCTAAATGAGGGAAAAAAGAATCAATAAAATATTTGTTGGTAAAATTTCTGTTATCTAAAATTATTGTTCTGTGTACAAGGTTTTAGTTTTATTCGAGGTAAAATGGTAATCAATTTTTAAATTATGCAGATTAACGAAGAGGTAGTGTATAATTTCTTTTCGCCAAATGTTATTTAACGTACTATTTCGAAGACTGTAAATTAATAGTAAATGTTAAAATATCTTCGTGTTACTCATTATTAAAATTTACATAATTTCTTTATGCTGCATTATTACTAGAAATGAGTAAAACCTCTATTTTTGGCACCGGATCAGGAGGATTTGCTCAATGAAATAAATCGGTTCTTTTTTACGACTCACCGCTCACTAACAATACCCTTGATAAAAAGATCGGGAACCATGAGGAAAATCAAGAGCAGTAAAAAAAAAACGAAGAAAGAACAGAATCTAATAAACAGTGGGATCGAGACTGGTTAGCAAGTTTGGAGCGAAGAGCAAACAGAATCGAACAAGTCAGGAAATCGGAAAAATCGACAGAATTAGACTAACTTACTTCCAACTGTAGTTTCGAAATAACCTAAAACCTTCCTTCTAGACAGAACTAATAATAAAAATCTACAATACAAATTTTTTAAGAAGATGGGAAATGAAAAGTAAATTCATTTTTAACATGGGAGGATACTCACTTCCAACTAGAAATCCGCCCCTCGCCTTTTTTCCTCGCGAATCAGACTGCAGATCTCTTATTCTGCTACGCTTTCAACAACAAGAGCTGTCCATGAAATGTAAAACAGCTGCAACGCCATTTTGTGGGAGGGATGCCTTCGTGGAGGACTTTCAAAGGGAAACTGGCTCGTATACACATTACACATGGAGAAAACCACGAAAACGCCCATGCAGCCGGCCCATTCGCGGGATTCGAACCTCGTACCGAACTACCAGTGTTCAGCGTCTTTACCGCTCGGCCGCTGGTGGGCTTTTGAAGGAATGACTTCATTTAGTAAAACATCAGTATTCGATCTGCTTCATTTTTGAGTTTCTTAAATAGGCTTTCATAGATTTCGGTGCCCTCCAGTTTTACCGGAAGCTCTGTTTAGAATGCTATGAATATAAACTTCAAGTAATTGTTCTAATCTGTTACTGTTTTATCGACCATATTCAACTGATCATGTCGCGTCCATCAGTACACTTTTTTGAAAATAGGATTACATAACTTTGAAAATAATTCAATGCTTGATGTTCTGAAGAAGGCAACTCCCAAATATCAATTATTTCTTTCAAAATGGAAAAAAAAAATTCCGATGCGACTTTTTTTGTACGTCTATTAAATTACACTTTTTCCTGTACTTCATTTAAATTTATTTCCTCAAATTATTCTAACTTAATTAACCGTTTCTCCAAAGCAAATCGAAAATGACATTCAAAATCGTTAAATTCTGAAATTAAATATCCCGGTCAATTTTTGTCGTGCGGGAGTCAAACATTTTGTAATTTTATTTTTTCATAACGAGCATAAAACTCTTAAATATAAGTATACGAACCGGAAGACACCATTAAAAGCAAGACTTCGTTATTTGTCGAAAATTTAAAATTTTTTTAGGCACTTGTGTATTGCCGCAAAAATCTTGGCATAATCTGTTTTTTTTTTATAAATGAAAACATGGAAGCTACTTATCGTGTGCAAGTTGGAAGTTCCCTACCCCTTTTCGTTTGAAGATTCCCAAGCTATCGATATTCATCTACGTTGGTAAACATTATCAAGATACGAAAAGGAAACATACTATAGAAATTTAAAACACAAATTTGAATTATTAGATAAAAGTTACGTGTTACATTAAAAAATTAAAGCACTTACATTCTCTTTCAAATCTTTCTGTAATATTGTTGCAGAAATTATACCGCAGTTCCTTCCATTGCTGGCAAATTCCATAAGCTCATAATTTAAAACCAAGACAAAAAATATCACGATTAGTTTATAAAACCGTTCGAACTCTGAATACAGCAAAAAAGAACGCATCCGAAAATAGACTCATTGCTCGACTGAAGGATTGTTATGAGGATGGTTGCCGGAAGAAAGGTTATGCGTATGGTTACCAGAATTTGGCGACTTCTACTAAGGTGGTTGCGTTAATATATAAGTATCTCTTAAAATTTCACAGTGTCAAAACATGAATATTTATCATTTAAAACCTTCTCGGATTGAAAGTATATGATTGCGAAAATGAAAGCCGGGTAAGGGAGGGCGTCGATATATATATATGTACACGCACGTTTAGATTTGCCGACTGCCAAAAAAAAGAGAGATGCACAAGTAAATTTTATAGTAGTCCCAGATGTAAATTTTCAGCGGTCTACGGCTTAACCTTTTTGAGTTATACGACATATATACATACGTACGTGCAGATGTCAAGCAAAAATCTTTTTTGTATCCATTTTAAAATCTATTTTTGGAAAACCTGTAGTCCTTTATTCTGTCCGAACGTATAGACGTCACGCAAGAAATCGTCCAAATGGATTCGGAAACGGTCAAAATGGATATTTCCGTTGAAATAAGATACCTGAAAATTTTCGAGATTACAATATTTCCTTTACAACAGTTAATTTACATCTTTGTTCATAAAAACAGAAGGTGGCTCAACCAGAATCCGTCGAGGCAGGTGTTACGAGTGTATTGTTACGTCAAGTTTTTCCATAATTGACACTAAATAGCTTTGTTTGACCAATTTTACGGAGGATGGCGTAATATGTTAAGTACTCAACTTCCTTTAGAAAGTTTACTTTCTTCAACAAAGCAAGGGGAAGGCATCCATAACGAAAGAAATCACAAATCCTCTCTGTCATCATTAAAGCGATCCGACACAAACCTATATTTTCACACAACTGCAAATATTATTTCATGACAAACATACCAAGAATATTTTATTACTTATTTAAATAACAGTATTAGGGAATACATAAACCATGACATTCATTCTCTTATATAAGAAACACGCGGAATTATAAAGGATCTTGGAAGCAAAATCATTTTAAAAGGAATCTTCAACTGACACTAGTTATTTACATCAGCAGTTTCTTTCCTTGTTATGGCAAGTCGATAGAGGACGCTATTAGGCATTCAACATATAAACAGCTGCGGATAGCAACCAAAGGTTTGTTTTTTTAAACTAGCATGGTAGGGTGTTACACATAATGTTAAGAAAAACTTTTATTAATTCGAAGCTTCAGTCGTACATCTTCAAAACTATAGGCGAGTTTTATACAAACTAAAAAATATATTTTTCGAAACTAGTCGTGCAAATTTGTACTCATAACCACGTCGATTCCTATAACCGTATTATTAGTGTTTTTTAACATTTAGTTCTTCAGCGTAGGTATGTATACATATATATATATAAATGCTACTTAGTTCGCGAAATGTTATACTCTTTCAGTTCTTATCTTCAGCCTATCTTTCAAGTACTTACATTATCCATGAAAGTTCATTGATTTCAGTACTTTATGATTATCCACTTTTAGTTCATTTATTTTGATCAATCTATTCGGTAAACATTTTCCTTCTAAGCTAATTAATTATAGAAAAATTTCAGCCGATTCTTATATTTGCTTCCTTTGCAAGCAAGAACTTTGCTATGAATAGATTAATTACTATGAACATAGGCTGCTGCTTTATGATAACGCCAACGGTATGACACATTTCGGTAAATATTTAAAAATCCTCTATTCTTAAACGCCAGAATGAATGGATATAATTGAAAGCGATTAAAAGGCGCTATTTTCTATTTTTAAATAGTTAATTTTTCTAAGATGACTGTACTCTGATATCTTAAAAGCATAAGTGTATAGCAGAAGTGAATGAAGTAACATAACATAGCCAGCTTGTCTCAGTTGAAAGGATAGCTGAATTTTCGTTACATCCCCCCTTACTCATATGCAACATAAATTTTAATCAGTTTTCTTTAGAAAGGCATTGACAAATGCATCATGTCTCTTTGCAGATAGATCATCAGCGCTTTATCATAACCAATCAGGTAACCAAAGTATTAAGGCAGAGAACTTATTAAAACTTTTAATAGATAGGATAATTTACGTATTTAGGTAAAATCTATAACAAGACATTATTTCCACATATTCAAAATTTACGCTATATAACTTTCTTAGCTTCTCTTATAGAATAATAGATGGGGCACTCTAAATGAAGAAGCAGACAAAAGTGGCCAAGAAACACAAGATTAAATTAGGTTACTGGAATATGGAAATGAACGCAAAACAATCTGCCTAGGGGGGGAGATGCCTTTATGATGGACGTTCTAAAGAAAATTGGCTTTCTACACAAGGAGAAAACTATAAACCCATAAGCAAAACAAACAGATACATAGTTGCGAATACTGCAGGCTTAACGTCAGTGTAAAAACTGCATTGAAGTCTCATATAATAAAAATTTTAAAAATGGTTTGGTGGACGAGCGACTTAATAAGCATTTCAAAAAATGTTTTGTTCGACCTCTCATTTGATAAACATTTCAAGAGAATGTATGTATGTGTAAACATGGCAAAGCACATGCAGACTATCTGCTGAAGAGAGAGATTCTTTCTACGGGAACTGGCTAGCAGTCACGCTATTCATGAGAAAAATCACAAAAATACTCATCCGGGCAACCCGTTCATAGGGTTTCAAACCTGGATCAAAATATCACTCAGCCACTGGTGAGGTTCCATAGACGGAATTCGAATTTTCAGAGGCGGCGGTTGGCGGGAATCATAGCTTGGTGTCTGATTATGAAACACAGCGGCAGTTCTGATGAAAAATATGTGATTGAATAATAGAGGCTTGAAAATTAATATTGCCCAACTAAGTAAATTTAAAGTAGACTAGGGTTTTACAATGCCATGGACGGTTCTAAATATAATTTAATATGACAAGCTGTTGAAAGTAACGATGCCTGTAAATCTGCGGCGTCGGGCAGGCAAAGCTATATATCGGACAAAAAGTTCATTAATATGGACCAGCCAAGCAGGGCAATTTAGCGCCAGTTATAGATGACCGTGTCCTTCAGAATTCTGCAATAACGATTGGCGACCGTTGCCAAAATTTCCGTCAACGGTCGATGGGATAATACGTAAGCACCTTCTATTTAATATTTCCGTCTGATTCGTTTGGTTACCAACACTCGGGAATTAGTGGTTATCTTTAGAGTTCTCAGTATCTAGCAAAAATGATTTAGTTACATTCTGTTAAACGAGAAATTCTAAATTACCTGATAAATTCTTAAATATTTTACTAAATTATTTAGAAACGTACGTTTTATGGAATATTCGCCTAACCAAGGGATAAATTACTGATACTATAATAAATACTGGTACAAATTTACCTTCGAAATAGTTTAAGCATTTTTCGCACGTTTAAGCAGTAAAGCAACAAAAAAAAAATGTGTGAAAAATTCTCTGTGAAAATATAGTATTCAGTGCGTGAAACAAAATATTAGAATTACTAGCAAACACTTGTTTGAAAAGCATATTCACATAAATTACATTAAAGTTTTTAAAAAAGATTGCGCTGCTAAATAACTCTTGAACACTTGCAGGAAAGGAATCTAACAAAGCAGACTACAGTAACTTCAGTCACGGATAATCCTTCAGTTAAATCTATAACATTTTTGTATAGACATTCTTCAAAAGAAGCTCCCTTTAATTTGTTGCTTCTTGCGCTACTAAAAGCTTTTAACGAAATAATTTTTTCCGTAGTACACGATTCTGAATAATATTGTCAAAAGTTAGTCTTATGCCCCTATCCCCAGAGATAAAAATGTCAATTTTAGCTGTAAAAAGTCTTCAGTTTTGAGAGATAATTTTGTCATTTCCAGATTAATAATAAAAGATAATTTTTTCTTTAGATTTTTTCTGTCTTTTATAATTTTGTCTTTTGTTTAGAGATAATTTTGTCATCTAATGCAAATTTCATTCTTCTGTATTACAGCTCGGCATAAAAGGGTCTTCTATAAATCTGCATACAAAAGTGCAATATACGTGACTGCACTTGTTTATAATATATGTGTGCATAATACTCGAAAGATTCATTTACTCGGATCTCTCTTAAATTTTATAGTATAGGAATGAAATATTGATTCATTTATATCGGCTATAATAAATATTTTTACTGTTCCTTTCCCCTACGAATCAATATTAAAATTTGTGTTTCGAATATTTTTGGAAAACGCTTCCGTGATAACTTCCGATTATAAAAATCTGCAGCAGATGGAAAAGCTGCCGATCATAGTTAAAGATGTCTACCTTTCTTACACGGAATTTCTGCAGAGAGAAACTTGCTTGAGAAGCATATTGAAATACTCTATATACTGCACGAAGGAGCTTAAGATTTACGATCTTTATTATTAAAAATAAATCATACATGTGGGGTTTTAATTAAATTGCATTTCGTTCTTTAAATTACAAATTAGCGGAAGATTTCATTCGTAAATGTGCTAAATAGCTATGAAATTAATTTGTGGCTACACTTGTGCATCGATGTATGGAGGACAATCTACTTAAACATTTCAAAAGATGCTCAACTCGATAGTTCTCTTCAAAAATGTTCTTTATAAATTGCAATCCATCTTGTTGGTGTTGAATTTTAATTCATTACCAGTTTGTTATACCTATAAAAGGTTTTCATTCTTTACATGTCTGGCATTTATTCCCTGCCCTTACAATGCGCTTAGGTTGTTTCATCTCATGTTTAAAGGTTGAATGATATCGAATTACTCATTAGCTAAGGCTCTTCGTTTAACATCAAATTAAACGCTGTTTTCGTTCCAAGGTTTAAGGTAGAGTTTAGAATCAAACTACGTATATAACCGTATCTCAAAATAAGTTGGATAGCAAGTAATATTAAAATCAAGTGTGTTTGACGTTGATGAAATTTATTTATATGCAAGATTAATTATTTGATTACTGCAGAGCCCACCAGTGTTCTTTGTCTAAAGAAACTAACTAAAGAAACTTTATCTAAAGATTGTAATTAAAATTGTTTCATTTCCTCCTGCAGTGAAGCGCGTGACGACTTTTAAGAGAAAGCTACGTCGAAAATATAAAAATGCGCATTTAATAAATAGATGTCTCGTAATTGCTTTTCCTTTCCACAAAACTCTAGAAAATAAAAAATTATCAGAATGTTCTCGTGCGTGATTAAAAAAGCTTTAAAAAGCTGAAGAGAAACATCTCAGTTCAGTTGTTTTAAGTGAACTGTTGTTGTTTTCTTCGGTGTTGTAATTGTGAGATCGGATTAGCTTTCTTTGTGTTTTGAATTGAGTTCTATTCAACGTTTTAGTAGTTTAATATATAACTGCTGTGAGATATTGTGATATTCAGGGCACTATGACGGCCCAACGCTACTTGGATAATGTACTGCAGCCGGTGGCAACATACTACCTTCAGGGGCTGCCTTGTTCAGCA
>KK112364.1:457706-500350 GCA_000611955.2 Stegodyphus mimosarum
TGCTGAAAAATGTCTGAAAGATTTAATTAATAAATAACGTAAAGCAAAAATAATTATAACTAAACAGGCAGAAGAAATTTAGCAAAAATTCCACTTGTTCTGTTCTTTTATTAAAAGTTTGTTTTACCATTTTGATTATTTCATTTTTTTCTGATTATAATTTTAACAAAAGCAAAATGTTTTTGAAAATTGCAGTATCAATTCTTTATATTTTTCTTAAATTTCTTTTGCCTGTTTTTTTAGTTATAATTATTTTTGCTTTATGGTTTATATATATATATAATTTATTAACTAAGTAATAAAGAGTATATTATCTCCCAATACAATGTTAGTAGAAGTATTTTGGCATTGTCAAATTAAGAAAAAATGCTGTGGTTTAATGCGGTGGTAGTATACTTAAAAAAGTTTTTTATACTCGTTATGAAAAAAGAAATTTATATGTTTGACTCCCGTATCAAAAAATTGACCGGGGTATTTAATTTAAAAATTAATTAAGTTAGAATAATTCGAGAAAATAAGTTTAAATGAAATGCGCCAAAAAGGATGTATAATTTAATAGCCTTACAAGGAAGTTATGTGCTGTCCCCATCAGATTTGTTATTTAAAATTAGGGATTAATAAAATATGATTTATAAAGAGCAAGATGACATAATTGTTTTAAAGAATTCCAAGATTAAATCAGGACATAAATATTACGGAATAACTCATCGAAACAATTATTTTTTCACCTTTAAAAAAAATAATTTTTTAATTCTATATATTTGATTATTGAATTGAAAAACAATTTAATTCCGTTAATGTGGCCATATTTCTATTATTTAATTAAGATTGGTACTGAAATCAATGCCGCTCAACCGGTATAGTGGTTAGCGTCGCATGGATGTTTGTAAGGCATGGATGTTTGTAAATTCGCAGTGTCGGTGCGGCATGGCGGCACTTCAAATATGCGGCGAGCCGAAAATCTTCTCGTATGGCTTGGTGGAAGGGAAGAGGGGTGGGAGGGTTTATATGAAATATATTTCACATGACATGTAATTTGCATCAATGGCATCTGCTAAATTGAGGATGGGAAAATAATAATTATAAATCTGGAGTGGAGAGGACTTTCGCTACAGGTTTTTGTCCCTGGCCTTCCGTCCTGAAATTGCCCTGCTACATCTGTTAATATCTTTATTACAGCAGTTTGCTGCAACGTGATTATTTGCCAGGGGCGAAAGTTTTGCTTCAACCGGTTGTACTTTATATATATTTTAGAATGATGAAGGGGAAAAGCATAATATTTCATAATAAAATTCTATAAATCAGTTTGTCATGCGTATTTTAACAATTTTTGCACTCACAAAGTATCCGTCAGACTTAAGGGGTAGGGGACTCGCTTCTGCAGGTGCCCGTAACTGTGAACGTTAATTGTTTATCCTGAAGTTCGTAACACCGGCGCGGCGCTGTGATCACGAACGATAGAGACAGCAGCTTGGCAAGCTCCCACATTTTTATGTGTGTTTTCCGGGAAAAAGCCTTAATTAATCAAATAAATTTAAAAAAATTTTCTCCGAAGTGTCTCGCCCTCAAATGTGACAGTTTTACTGTGCAAAAGGGGTCGCATTTTCCTTCGCTTCTGCAATCCGAAGGAAAACAGGAGCTTTCAGATAAGTAGCCTTATTTTCTCTAAACTAAATCAAATATATATTATTAGAGTGCCTTCAAATTAATTTATTTATTATGGTTGTAGGCCTCTGACATTAAATAATAGTTAGAAATTGCTTTATATTATATGCTTGTTTTTACTGTAACCTGTAGTGACGCTATCCTTATCAGTAGATGCCGTCTGTCAGCACTCCCCATCTCGGCCCCTTTGAGGAATTTCTCGAGACGGGGCAAGGGGATCTTGGGCATCGATAAATGTAAAAGGTTGCAGTTTTACTGTTTTCAATTGCATTTTTTTTCTTTCAGTTCGCAAATAAAGAATACAATAAGATTAATTTATATTTCCTTGAATACAGCTCTTAGAGTTATGAGCATATACTAATAAAGTGTGCCTCAACTTGTTAGACTAGTACAAAAAATAGTAAACAATTAGTACAAATAATAGTAAACTATGATGGTTAAATTATTAAATAAATATAATATTTAAAAAAAAATTCTGATATTTATTTATTTAATTTTGCTTATATGCTCTCGCACTGTGTATGGTTTTTCCTTTTCTTTTTATAGGCCCTTTTATTTTTTTTTCCTCTCCATTACTTTTGGGCCATTTATTTTTGATTTTATTTTGTCCCATATTTTTTTCCTGGCTTTTAGAACTCGTATAAAATATACGAAGTTCCTTTTTACTCTCCTCTGAAATACGAAATTGCCCTTTTTCTATATACCTTTCTTTCGCACCCTAGCTTGATTTTTCGCCCATCGGTGCAGAAAGACTTAGCGGGTGCAAAACAAGACATCTGTCTTCTTTGTCTGTCTGTCTGTCAGTTCGTAACACCGGATGCTAAATTCACAGGGTATTTACACTTTACTCGGGACGAATCTTAAGATTCATATGACCTTTTAGCACCAGATGGCGCTGCATTAGATTTCTTACTTAAACCGACTTGTTGCGCAGTCCACTGAAAACTAATACGAAACACGATCATATGTAAACTGGAAAGCAGGTTGCTAAGTACGTTCAACTTCTTGCTGTGGTAACTAAATTGTGATTTAGTTAATTGCTGGTGTACAAACTTTTGAATTCCTGATAAACGCCGTTGAAATATGTCATTTTGGACGTAAATACATAGGTATGTAGACATTTCTTTGCCATTTCGTCATATATTAATTTAGAAAGCAAATAATGAAGATCGCATAGTTAATCTAGAAAGGTTAATAGTATAGTTTTTATGCAATTACAGATGTTGAAGCATTCTGATAATGCATTGCAAATGCTGAAACGGTTAACATGCGCAATATCGTAAACTATTTCAATACATTTAGTACGTTTACATGCACAATCGAGATTTTTGTTCTTTGGAATAAGGTTGAAGGAAGAAATCGGTTTGCTACATTAAATAACAGGATTGTGTATAGAAGATTTAAATGTCAAGTCTACGTAAGTACCAGTATTATAAATTTTGGAGTCCATTTAAACTTTACCAGGCAAAATCAATTTTTAATTTAGAAAATGAGAACTAGTTTTAGCCAATCTTTTAACTTCTTTTAAGCTGATTTTAAAAATTTTATGTGATTACGAAGTAAAATTTTTAAACCGCAGTGAGCTGCGAAAAACAACAAATTTTTCATTTGAACCTTCCTTTTTTCCTGTTGCAGAATACGTAAATCCTCTAACATTATTTTAAGCAAACAATAACAAGCTCATCTTGTATATGTGTATATGGGATAACTTGTATGACTGTAATAAATTTGAGGGAATTTTTATTGATTTTTATAAACATGAAAATGCTCAAAGTTCTATTTTAAAATGTCTGAGAAACTAAATAGATATTTATGCATTCGTTAAGTAATTTTATTTCTGAAGAGGTTCTGAAATAGGTTGAAGCTTTAGTTATGTTTTAGCGTTTCTGCATATATATATATAGATAACTTGTATGACTGTAATAAATTTGAGGGAATTTTTATTGATTTTTATAAACATGAAAATGCTCAAAGTTCTATTTTAAAATGTCTGAGAAACTAAATAGATATTTATGCATTCGTTAAGTAATTTTATTTCTGAAGAGGTTCTGAAATAGGTTGAAGCTTTAGTTATGTTTTAGCGTTTCTGCATATATATATATAATATAAACAAGAAATGCTTAAAAATTCTAAAAACTTAAATGCTAAACAATTATATTATCTAAAAACCTAAATACTAAACAAGTAATTAAATACAAGTACCAAAATTGTAAATTGGAAAAGTAGTAAAAATTGAAAATTTACCAGCTAAAAATAAAAATCCTAAAGCTGATTATATTGGTTCTAAGAAAATATAGAAATTTGAAAAGGTTGCTTTTTTTTCCTCTTTTTAATAAAATTATTACCTTGTAATTAATGCTGAGTGTGTGCTTAATTATAATTTATCGAATACTAAATTAATTTCAGGCTTGGTAATTTTTTTAACCTAAAATTTACAATTAATTTATTATATATATATATATACGCGTGGAAGTAATATTTCAGCGAAAGGGGCACGGTTCTTTTCTTCCCCTGACGAAACAACTATGCAACTCTCACTGAGATATTACTATTTATTATTGTATACTTTGTTTTTATTACAACTTCAGCTTTTCCCAATTTTGCCCATAAATTACAATTTGCTAAGCATTATTTGAGTTATATTTTCATGTAAATCTTTACCTAGGATTTTAAGTTTTAATCGTATTTAATATGTAATTTTAGCACTAACGTGGTGAGCACTGCTTAAAACTTGACATTATTAAAACCTGATTTCAGCTTCCCTAACATACACTCTGGTTTATAAAACATAACTACCAGACTGCATCACATATACATGATAAATACATATATATATATATATATATATAAGAAAAGAAAGGGGGACAAAAAAATGAAGAGTTTTGTCAAAAAAATCGTTGCAGAAGTTCATGAAACAGTTACATATATATAAATACACAACCCTTCCTCTAGCAAAGTTAATTTTATTATTTAAAATAACCTTATAACCTTTTTTCCCCCTATACACACATGCATACCATTATATGTTTTAAATTGCGATTTTCCAGTTTGTGTACTAGAAAAGATCTGTTTGTTCGTTAAAACTTATTTACTGTCTTTAAAAAATTCGAATTCGAAATTTTGATTTGTATTGTATTTATTTGTATACATGTCGTATAGGTAAAATGCAATTTTATGCTGATTATATTACATATTGTTAGAGCTATTGGGTTATCTAAGTGGAAGAAATAAAAATGCAAGGATTATCCATCTAAAGTAGAGGGATTTCGCATCAAGGACTTATGAGAATTTCAGTCTCGGTTTCGTTGCCCAAGAACAATGAAGGCTCTGCCCTCGGTTTCTTTGCCCGGGAACAGAAACCCGGGATTTTTTAACGCCCACGGGTTGACAAGTGCGTCGTGCATCCGTTTAATTCGATGGAGTATTATCGATCTGTTTCTATAACATACTGCTGAAAATTAATTTTAACCTTACGACCAGAACGTTTACATATATAACTGATATCAGTAAACAGGGTATTCAGGATTTTTTAATTATTCGTTATTTATTTCAGCAGAATAAATTATGTTCATTTAACCGTAATAGCTTGATTATTATTGTAAGTGAGCATGTGTACATTGTTTTAAAGATTATTTCCAAGGTTACATTGTTAAAGATTATTAAATTAGGCCAGTTTGTTTTCAAAATCGAAACAGAGCAATTGGGTCTAATTTGTACCTTTTCTGTAGGTATGAAATGTACAGTACGGATAGAATTACCAGACGTCCAGCATTGTCTTGAACAGTCCGGGATTCGTTATTGTATTCAGGATTCTGTCCAGGATTTTTAAATGAGTGGCTAGAAAGTTAGAGAAGAATGAAAGAAATTGCAGAAAGGGGATATGGCCGTAAATCCTGAGTAATGTTTCTTCTGGAA
This sequence comes from Stegodyphus mimosarum, assembly GCA_000611955.2. NCBI lineage: Eukaryota > Metazoa > Arthropoda > Arachnida > Araneae > Eresidae > Stegodyphus > Stegodyphus mimosarum. The sequence continues at coordinate 463,287 of KK112364.1, forward strand.
TGCAAGTATTTCCAGATAAAAATAAGCAATTCTTGGACCATGGTTAACGGTTTTATTTACACACCTTCACAGCAGACTCAGCGTCGAGAATCACCTGTGTCGCTCCTGTTTGGCAGAACTACTTCCTATTTTTTTTAGTTCGGCGAACCGATTGTTTAAAATACGATATTTATTCAGTCGCTTTATCGCTGCTTATTTAATAGCTAATTATTTTTTACTTAAGGAAGCGAACCGGTTCTTGAATTATTTTAATCTTACCATTGCAGAGACTTGTTGTCGAATATATTCAGTCTACACCGCTCGTCTTGTCTTATATATTTTTTTTTAAATTTTAATCTGCTGTTTTCATTGATTCATTCTTTTGAGGTAAATACACGTCTTATAAAGAAAACGAGATCGCAGTGTGAGGAAAAGAGATCTCAGATCATTTAAAAAAAAAAAAAAAAAACCAAAACTGACAAATCAGCTGAAAAGTTCTTCTGTAACTGGAAGCTTGTAATAAAAACCTGCAAACACTGTTAGACTCGTAGCGAATTACTACCGAGGCTGAAAGAAGTCATAAAATATTGAAGCAGGTTAAAATAACCTTTTTATTTAGTCTTAAATTGAACAAAACAGGCACAACTTGTGCTACAGACAAAACTTCCAATACTTGTGGGTATTTAATTTAATTAACATAAGTTAAATTCAAAAGTATATAACGTAGTCTAAGGCTACACATAAAAGCTAAGGCCACACACATTACTTAGTCGGCTCAGAATTTTACCGGAGCGTATTTTAAAGCATCGGCTAAGAAGACGCTAAAGCTAGAATATAACTTCAAGCTGAGCTGGCAAGAGTTTTATGTTGTGTGTAAATAACAGCAAGACACGACTGCCAGAAGCTCGAATCTTAACATCAGAACTCTCAGCTCAAATGCACACAAACCTAATTTGCATTCTGGTGAGGAACACGGAAGGAAGAAGTTATAGTAAAGGCTTAAATCATAATAATCATTTAATTAAAATAAAATACTTTGCACATTAAAAAAAAAAAAAGGTATTTCCCGCGATGCCCAGAGAGTGAAGTGTGAAATAAACCTCTCTTTTGGAGATGATTGCAGTTTGACGGTAAATTACGTGATTAAAGATTTGCAGTGTTCTAAAACAGTTACATGAAAGTTGCTAAATTTTTTAAAACGGAAACAGGGAAAATTCCTGGAACTTATAATAAAATTATTTTGCAATATATGCCAAGTAAATCTTTACCATTCCAAAAGAAATGTATTAACGGCCGCCAAATATAAATAATATTCCAAGAGGGTATTTCTGAAACTGAAAAATTTCGATTATTATTCGATATTAAGAAAATTATTAAACTCATTCATGTGTTTTTTTAATACTCATGTGTCATAAACTACTATACTTCAGTATTATTAGTTTTCATGATGCACTTTTCCAACTTTATTCATAGGGTATTAGTTCAGTAATTTAATTGATAACTGTAATAAAAATGAAAATAAAACTTTCTGTAATTTTTAATCCATATTATGAATTTTTTATGGTTAATTAAAATAATAAAAAAATTTGAAAGGTATAAGGAATTATCACAATTCTGAATGAGTGGTGTAAGTGGTAGCATTTCCAGCAGACAGATGGAAGGTCCGCTGCGCTCGAGTCATGGTGAAAGGGTACTTCGTTTATGTTCAAAGAGGAAAGTGGAACCCCCAACAACTTTATAGTCTCTATAGTGGCACACCAAAAGGATACCGCAGAAGGTCTAATGCCGCAGTGCCATGAGTTAATCCCCTCTTTGGAAATCACATTACAGAAAAGGTACGCGATACGGTGTTAAGCAAGACGACTGGGAAGAGGCATCAGACACAATCGATTTTTAAGTGGGAGAGAGGGAAAGAATCTGCTGAGGTTAAAAAAAGAGGAAAAAATGACACGTATACGAAAAGGAACCGTTCGCCTTTTTTATGGAAAGAAGTTTGACCAATGATAATTCGAAAAAATGTATACAAAGTATTTTCTCCCTCCTTTCCGCATGCCTTCGTGATGTAATTGGACGCATATTCGGGAAGTCCGGGAGTTCGAATCCTGGCGAGGGCATATCTCATTTTTCATGTCTCCAGCATCAAAAACCCTAATGACTGACTCTACAGTGGCGCCCGAATTATAAAAAGTCTGCTACCTTTTTGGGTTCCCGAATCCTCAGTCGCCTGTTAAAAAGGGAGTATATAAGGTATTTTCTCCCTCCTTTCCGCATGCCTTCCTGGTGTAACTGGAAGCATACTGGACGCGTATTCGGGAAGTCCGGAGTTCAAATCCCGGCGAGGTCACTGCTAATTTTTGTGTCGAGCATCAAAAACCCTAATGACTCAACAAGTATTATTCGAAATGGCCCTGCTCCAGTTAGCTCGGATAAGCACAGTTATGTGGGAAATGAAGTGAAACTGTCCGAAATAAAAACATCTATGGTCTTAGACGGTTTTTGTTTTTGTGGTAATGGTTGCTTTAGTGTTTATATTCAGTGTGCCTGTTATCGTTAAAGTGTATATTTCGGTTATTTCATAGAATATTTACTTCTTTCATTAAATAACTGAACAAGTTAGTTAAAGCGTGTAATTAATTAATAACTAGTTATTTTTAACTCATAACTAGTTATTTCATAGCTTAATTAGTTGTTCTATACATGGACTAATGCTAGACTGTTAACGTGTAAAATAAACAATTTAACTGAATTGTGCTGCATACAAAATGATATTTATATCAAGACATTTTTTAACATACTGCGTTTTACATGAACATTTTTTAAATCGTTGACCGATTCCTAAACTTTGAGCTATAGCGATTAAGTGGTAGTGCTGTAGAGAGCGATTACTCCAATCCGGTACTTCTTCCGTCTTAACCTTCTAATCTAAATATTTTTTGTGATATCTGTAAGAACGTATATATACGTGCATATTAAAATATGTTAAAGAAATCAAGGCAATATAATAAAAGTACACAAATCCAGGTATAAAATACCAGGAGAATTTTTACATTAAGATCAAGAAAATAATTTTTCCTCATAGTACATTTGGGAAATTTGTGCTTTCCTAGCGAAACCCTGGCTGGTCAGAGGGTTTTAATTATTTTTTTATTTTCATGATAACAAGTAAAATAGATCTGCCGTTATGTGTTTCTCTGTCAACTTCAGCTACTGGCATACGAACTGTAAGCTTTTCAGAGGGTTCAGAAAGTGATTTATCTGATATAATTTCATCTTCTTAGCTTGAATTTCATAACATCTTTAGAGTTTTCTCTTTCCCGAAGTGCATTTAGTTAATTGAAACATAAACTGCAGTGAATTTGGTTTTTGAAAACATAACTTTTCTAAAGATGATATGTGGACAGGCTTACTTCTAACAAACTACGTTTTCGCTGCATTCTTGTGAGCAAACTATTCATACTTGACGAACTACATATTCTTAAACAAAGCAAAAGTTAATATCATTATATAATAAATAATTGTCTCTTATTATTATATCGTGTCTAACGTATTATTATATTGTCTTACTCTATCGTGAGTTGAAAATGGTGTGCTGTTTCTGACTAGTGAGTCTTATTTTGCAGCCTTTTGAATTCAGAGCTTTAATTAAAATCACCCTGTATATTGCAGTAGAGTAGTAAGCTAGTATTAATAAGCGGAAAGCATCACGTTGGTTATTTTATACTGCTTTAACGGGCAGTAGATCGTTATTCCATGAAATAGCTTGTTAAAAGTGTGGCATTATTAATTTATTATATACTTTAACTGACTTCATCAGTTATTTCATAAAATAATTAGGCATTCTGCTAAAGTAACCGATTTCATACTTTAATGGAAACATATCGATGCTTGTACCATCCGGGTCCATAAAAGTCGTTACGCGGACATTTATTTTCGCAGCCGTTGGTTATAGACATATACTTCAAGGTATAAAAATGTTTTAAATACGCAAATAGTCATGTTATGGTATTTAATTTTTTTTTAAATCTATTTTGTAAAAGTTACAAAATCTAACTTCCAAGTCTCCAGGTCTTTTAAGCACTTATCTATCTTGTTTAATCTATCAACAGTTAATTACTAGTGTCACTTATTCGAGATCAGTTTGCCGTCTTGATATGAGTATCACCTATAATGAACAATCTTCGTATTTACTCAAGAACTCACAAACAAAGCAGTACACATTTCCCTCTTCCTCTCCCCATAATACCAAATTAATGTACAAACCAAAATATACTTATGTGCAAAATCTGATAAAAATTTTGAATTCGCAGTAACTAATTAAAAATTCCAAAATTGTGTATACTAATGTTAACGAAAACATTTCGTCTCTTTTTAGACATCTGTAGAAGGTGGTTTTTTCTAAATGTTTCACTGATTATTGAATTTTTTTAAACTATCAGTAATTTAATTTTGTTTCAAAAGCATTCATTTTATTAATTATTATTTTCGTGTCGCTTTTCCTAAACAATAATTACTTTTAAACTTTTATGCTGTATTTTATTGTGCAAAAGTAAGAATTTATTTTGATCTGAATAACTAGTTTAAGGTTATGATTTTGACGTAGTTGATCACTACGTGATTTGTAGGCACACATTTTTTAAATTCGTGCTGAATAATCGCGAATTATTCAAAATAGGCTGGTTGATGTAGTTTAATTTATCTCGATAAGGGAAATTTAAAAAAAATGTTTGCTATTTTGGAAGCGGACAAGAGGTAGATATGAATACATGAGCGACCCATAAATTTTTCATATATGCTGTCTGCCAGAGAAAAATGCCATACTGTGAGAGAATGACTGGAAACAGACTAAAGTTTGTACATAGATAGGTGAACAATCTCTTTAAAAAATGATTTAATTTTCAAAGATGTACAACGATAAGGCAGTAAGGTTTTGTGGCTTCCCCATTTCTAACAATAGGTTCTTGTACGCGTCATTATATCGAATTGATGAATGCCCAAATCATGTCCTATAATACCGTGTATCACCATGACTTTTGTAAGAAGACTTGGAAACATGGCGGCTTTTTCCGTCCGGATGTTGTAATCGGAAAGCCCATTTGGAACTGAACGAAGTCTGTTCTCGAAGGTTACGGCACCACGCGTTGTTGGTATGACCTTACATTTCTACGTTTTGTGGAAGAGGGGTGGTATTCAATCGACTCCCAATCATGCCCCATAAACGCTGTGCTGGCGAGACATCGTGGCATCGGACTTGCCTAGGAAATATTTACTCACCTTGCAGTGCATTGAGAATGAGTCAAGCAGAGTGACGTCGGGCGTTATCTTGTTGAAAAATGGCATGTCGCTTGCTGTGATTGTAATGAAGAAGATGAGGCTGCAATACATTATCAACACAGTGGCATATCTTTATTGTTTGTGTAAGTACTTAAGAGATGAACATGTGTTAATACTAATGGCACCTCTAACCATTATTCCACATTGATGGGCCGTAAGTTGCTCAAAAAATGGTAGAGGTCGTCCCGATAGTCACGTCATCTCTTCGTCAGACATCATCAGATTTTCACGTCGTCATATGTGAGGTCGAAACAAAATTCGTTGCTGAAGGCTGCATTGTCCTATTAAGTACACCACGCAAATCTGCTGGTCCAACATTGCAGACGTTCACAGCAATGATTTGCTATTAATGAAAGCCTTCGTAAATGACAGCTGCACGCCAAATCTGCATGAGCGAGATTGTCACAAAACTATTCGTGTGAATATTGAAGCAATAAAAGAAATCTTGTATGCTTCGTAAAAGGTCTAGTTGTGGGTGTAGCTCAAATACGGCGAAATGGGGGAGCGTGATACGACAGTCAGGCGGTTAGGGAACTTGATGTCCATCTGCTTGCTCCGAAACCCCAACGACACTGCACATTTCCTTCTCAGGTCCATTGTCTCCAAATCTAACCAACAAGAGGCATGCTACCAGCATGCCTTTTGTCCGCAATGTGATGCAAGAACCAACCAGCAGTACGGAGGCCTAACATGGAACTCCTCAGGAAGTCGTCTGTTTGCTGATGCCAAGCATGGTATCGTATGCATCACCTTATCTTCTTCATTCACTGAAAACGGAAGCACCGGAAAAACTTGTGTAATATAGGCTTGACGCCAGCAAAACTGGGCTTCACGCATTTTTTGGATGCTTATATCACATATACTTATCATCTGATTGGCTTGCAAATGCATTTGTTTTTGGTACTTGACCATGTGCATTCCCACAGAAATTTGTTTTGCGTTTACTTCTTTATGGTGTGTTGTTTTCTGTGTCAAGCAGTGTGTTTGTCCAGGTACCTCTACTAATTTGAAGAAAAGTGCTTTATGATTTCTTATCTTAAGTTAGTAGAGCTTTTTATATTTTTTGCAGAATTCATTCTGTGTTCATATAAAAATATTACACATTTATATATCCGTTTCGGCATTCACATTTTAAACGCTTATACTTCTGAATCTTACAGACTGTACTCATTAATTCACAATCAAGAAAAAATAGGTCATAGAATTTCAGTTTGTCAATACCAATGCATGTCAGATTGCAAGCTTTTGAAATGAAGACCGAGTGAAATGAGGGATTTTCAAGGAAAAATGTATTTGGAATACATTAATATATACGCATAACTGAAAGGAATTTGTGGAGTGAGCGGTATGAGCTGCAATATTAAGATGGCTTGAATAAATAGAGTATCTTACGAGCGTCTGTAATGGTAGATTATTATAGTGATGCTAGTTACTGATGACTGTTAGTCCACCTTGCTGACCCATTTGCTGTAAATACTCTTTTGTTGGCAAGTAAGGTGTTACGCATAAACATTTAGAGTGCGAAAAGATATTGCAGCTAAATATAATCGCAATACATTTATGGATTCAGTACTATTCTGTATTAGTAGTTGGATATAGTAATAGTATACAGATATAACTCAAGCTATAAAACATTTAGAATTCGGAAACACTGGTAGTCTTCGGACAGATTGTTGAATAATTTATGTATTTTTGTTTGAAATTAGTAATGTGATTTCCAAAAAGTTATAGGTCAAGTTATTGTTGACATGTCAGAACATAAACAGAGCGAAACTCAAAATATCCGGACTGAAAATACAGTTTATTCGGTTATTCAAACAAATCCAAATAATGAAATCGTCTTTCTTCCAAGAACCAATTACAAATTATATACATTGTAATGTAAGCAGAGTAATGCAAATGAAAGGATTCAAGTTTTCGTCAGTCTTATTTCATTTAAACGAAAATTATTTCGATGAAACAAAATCTTAACACTTACTTTTTTGGCGGGAGAGGGAGCCAAATTATACAAATAAATTATTTTTCCATTTGCTTGAACGCAACCCATTTCTTCAGTTAAAATTAAAAAAGAAAATTATATTTACGCAGGAGAAGTTTTCCTGATCCATTTCTAGTAACCTAAACATCAGGCAAAGCTTTCGAGTTCATCTTAGTAACTCTCGGCGGTTCGTTTGGGCGACTTGTGTTTTTTTGTAGGTATCTTCTGTCACTTTAGTCGGTAAGATGCTATAATTACTAATAACACAATTTGGCAGTGGTATTGGACCTGGCAGGGGGAGAAAAGCTCTTAAGGATTACGTTACGTAAATATCACCAAATACTACAGTATTACCTTATGCTCATAGATCTTTTCTTCAGCTAAAGTTTAGGAGGTTTGTCCTCTTCTTCCGAGCTCGTATGAGATGTAGAAGCTCCATTCTTCACATGTAATGATGAAATTGAACTAGCCCTCCTTGCATAGTAAGACAGCACATAAGCAGAGTCTTTCGTATGAACTTTCGGTGAGCAGATCATGCCATTTCTGAAATTTGTTCTTCAAACTAAGAGCATACTAAGTGCATACAAATAATTGATCATATTGCATATGTGTAGCACTAAGATCTTTGCCAACTTCTTGCACAGTTGCGCGTTTTTTTAGCTCAAAGGGCGTTAGCCCAGAAGGGCTATTCATTTCGTTTTGGCATTTTACGTCGATTCACTTTCTGCGTTGATTCACTTTTCAAACTGTTGCCACTAAATATTAATAATTTTCTTTAAATAAAATATTATTTAAAGAAATTAAATAATGAAGAAGCTGCATAAATATGTATATATATGTTTACAGCGGTACCTAGAGCCATGAAATTTTGATAGTTCTCCACCGAATATGGACATCTGGAAGCCCTAATTTGGAATTTGTTTTATTATCTATTTCATATTTTGTTAGACATTAAAGAATTTTTTATTAACAGACTCAACGATTTCCAAGCGAGGAATGGCAACACTGTAAAGGGAGTAAAAAAAAAAATTATCTCCAGCGCACGAGAATGTGTATCGTAAATTCTAAAGATAAGCTCATTTTAAAATTATTTTGTGATATTGCCGTTGAATTGAATTTTATGGCTTAAGTGCGAAGAACATGATGTTTAATAAATAAAGGTAACACACAAAGCGTTAAAAAAAAGCCCCTTTAGGCGTAATGTAAGATCTGAAAGCTTTCAGATTTTTTTTTTATTATTTGTGTGAACTTAAGTCTAAATTCATCTTGAATTAGGCTGATCTTCAAGATCGACGTTATCATTACGGTAATGTGTGAAGCCATAACATGTGCTGCTTTATAACGAATGCAGTGCTAACACGCGAATGCAATGCCACTTGAAAACGTTTAACTCATATTTGAAGCTGTAGATCACACAGCCAAGAACAAAAGATTTACTTAAAGTCTTATCAGAGCTTATGCTTAAAGGTGACATTTAATCTGTTTGCATTTCTTGCTTCTTATTCTCCCTTTATAAACTCCTATACAAGAAATTTTGAGAACGATCTGTTGAGGAGATTTGCTCCCAAGTTCTAAAACTACTAGAACTTTTCCGGCAAGCCTAATCCATATGCTTGTTAAAATTCTGAGAAAATATTAAAAAAACTCGTGTGTGTATAGCAGTTTTTTTAATCTACTTCACTCTACCTTCGTTAATTATAAATAAAAAAATCAGTTAATTTGATTCATAACGTCTGAAATATCTGTTATACTATATGCTTTGGAATAGGTCATCCGATCTAATACGAAAAGGATAGTAGAATCATAAGATGTAAAAGTTCTTTGTTCGCTGTTTAAATAATGAATTAGTTGTCAAAAGTTTCTTTTCTGAGTTTGAATTACACGAAAAATGTGTCGCTTTATTGTACTTTGATTTTGTTCTTTTCTTCAAAGCTAAGAGGAAAAGCTAGAAAATAATGGGCGTCATTGTTTCGTTGAAATCGACATTCAATTTATTTGTCTGCTTCCAGATTGAATGATTTAACCGTGAAATCTCTTCTTCCGTGTTTAAAATGGTACAATTTGCATTATTTTGCTTGTTAATGGAATCATATTTTCACTATAGTCAGTTTAATTTGGTTAATTTTATTCAAAGCAGTCGAGTATTACAAAAGACTGTATAATATTTTCTAAAACTATATTTTATGCTCAAATAATTATAAAATTGCTTTCGTCAACTCAAGCATTAAATCAAGTGAGCACGCTTCACACGAAACGTTTTTTGAGATTTTGAAGTACTGTATTTTTAAATGCTTTTGAGATTCGTGAATTGCTTTTGTTAGCACTTGAGGAAAGTGATTATGGATATTGATTTCAGTTATTTATCAGATTAATTTATGTTAATTTCTGTCATAATTTAATTATGATGTACTTGCTCGTTTGCGTTAAATTAAAACTCAAAACGTATGCTTATCTATTAGATTGGTAATATTTATGTTTGTGTTCCTTATTTTCTGATATAGAGCAGGATTGAATGGGATTCAAGAAAGTCATTTAGCCTGATTTAAAATTTTCAGCTGAAATATGTTACAGTATTTTTTAGCGTAAAAAATATACTCTTGTTAAGGTAGCGAAACAACTTCTATTTAAGTCTAGTATTATTATGTTATTAAATTAGCAAGGAGAATGAAAAGAAAACCAGCTATTCCCCCCCCCAGCAAATTACTTTATTAAGTATTCACTCAATTCTCTCTTGATATTAATCTTATGTTCCATTTTATTTCAGTTTGGCAGTCTGATTTTTTTTTCCTTTTACGTTAAACAAAGGAAAAATAACATTTAATAAAGTGCTGGTTTCCCGTTCATTTGTTTAGAAGCCATTGTTGAAAAGACCTGGGCCTTTGTTAGGGATCCAACCTAAGATCTCTTCGAAAATAAGTAGCTACGAACGTATGGATGACGGAATGAGATGGAGAATATTCAGTAGATTGGAGGCAGAACAATCACAACCGAAGGTGGCTACAGAGCTTGTGTAACGTCCACTGACGTCTGCAATTTGTGGAAACAGTTTGAGGACACTGGATTCATATCGAGATGACCTGAACAAGGTTGACCTAGATCCACAATGACAAACGAGGATCGTTATTTGGCACTGCGACACAGAGCTGCAACAGCTTAACGGCTCTCACCTGAGCTGTATGCTGCCACTGGAACCCGAGTTCACGGCTTACATTTGCCCGAAAGTTTCATGACATAGGGCTGTAGGCAGAAGACCTCTTGTTTGCGCCACACTTACTGTGGCATACAAGAGAGCGCGTTTTGCATTGTGCAGACAACATGCATCTTAGACCAGACTTCAGTGGAGCACCGTGCCTTTTACAGATGAGTCGAGATTAAGAGTCTATACACTGATTCTCGACGTACGTGTATCTGGAAAAAGCCTGGAACAAGATAGCATCCCTGCCTCATCAGGGAAGAAGATCATTACGATGGGGAAGTGTAATGGTTTGGGCAGGCAATTATGTTGGAGGACCGCTCACCTCTGTATGTGTTTGAGAAAGGCACTGTATGAGGTATAGAGATTCGACTTTTCAGAGATTCCTGTTAATGGACGACAACCCTCGTCCACATAGGGCTCAACGGGTCGACGGTTACATGGAAAGTGAGAGTATTCGCCGTATGGATTGGCCAGCCAGATCTTCTGACCTTTAACCCTGTAGAGCACGTCTGGAACGCTCTTGGAAGGGCAATTTCATCTCGCCATCTCTCTCCGAGAACCATCCCGTAGTTGAAAACAGCCTTGCTGCAGGAATGGTATCGACTGCTTCAAGGACGACTTCTCAACTGCCTCCTGTCCAGCATTCCGTCGCACTACGCGACCTGTCTGGCTGTGAGAGGGGACCGTACTTCATATTAGACTCATTTTCAGTTCGATATCACAATGTGAATTTTCGACATCCCTGCACTATGAGTTTTACTGGTAATCATGCGTACATAAAATGACTTTTGAATGGTCCATCTCTTTCTCTGTTATAAATGTATATTCATACTATATTTCATTAAAATCTGTTCATTAATTTTTCAAAAAGTGGGTATAATCTGTCTAGATATTTAAATTACCTGTGTGGAAAGGGAATTCTGTCTACATCTAACGGGTTTAATACTTTTGCTGTGGTTTTTCAAGACTTCTGTTTTGCAAGATTTTTTTTTTTTTTTTTTGCAATGAGTGATCTTTCTATAAAACGAATGATGTAGATTTCTTATGTAGCTTTTTTATGATTAATAATGTGCGTTGAAATGCTTTTTTAATGCTTTTTATTTCTTTTTTTGCAGTTACTGAAATGAACTTGACTGTTATGAATTTAAGCCGTCTTCGTGATTTGTCCTCGAATTTAGGATGGAAAAACGATGATAATACTTACGTGATTGGACATGATTGTTTAAGTATGTTTAAATATTTTCCTCTTTATGTACTTTATTTTAATAGCATGTCCCTGGCTTCTTGTATAACTTTACAACATTGTATATCGTATTTATGTATTAATTTATTTTAAAGAGAAGAAATTTTTCGTTCTTTAGAAGGCACATTTCTCTATACTGAATTTTCGACGCTGCGAAGGAACGTATTCCTGTTCATTGGCCGAAAATTCTGAAGTATTAAAGAATTAAAAACTTTTGTAGTTAACATATTTAATTAAAATCTTTAGTAATAAACTAAGGAAATTTTCAAAGTACTAAAAATTCCACTAATTCTGTCCTTGAACTTGATGTATTTAGTGCTGTTAATACATGAATATCCTCTATTGCGGGCCGAAAAGTTCAGCTGATGAGGATTAAGTTTACTTATTAAGAATTGATACTCTGTTATATAATAATATTCTTTGCTGTCCTATAAAAAACTTAAGTATAGTTATGTTACGTAGAAACAGTGATTAGATGAAGATACTAAATGCCGTCGTAAGGGCTGTAGAGCTGGAATATTCACATCAGAAAAGGGAATGGAGACTTGCGCTTCATGGCAACGAGGAATTTTACAGTGATACCTACAGCACTGACGTAGTCGTCCGTAATACGAGCGTGATCATTTAATGGTATAGAATTTTATTCATGCGTGTTCGTATCGCAAGAACTGTCAACAGCTTATTACAGGCATGTGGAAGGTTGAAGCTGTATCTTTTGTTTCAGTTTATCTTTTACTCTCTCTTTCAACAGAGCAGTGATCGTTCTTAAGGCTGGCGTATTCGTAAAGTGCGCAATATTTACTGAATTCTCGGATCTAACTTTTTTCCTCTGGCAGGCTCGGTTGCCCGATTTACGATCGACAGAGAACATTTCGTAATAAGCAGCCTGCTTGGGCAGCATTGTAGTCATTATTGAATAATAGTGGATGCCTATTGAAGCTGGACAGAATGAGGTACAGAGCTGCAAGTTTAACCATATATGCCAGTAATTCTCAACACTTTAATTACTGAATACTTAATTTAGAAGTCAAACAAAAACAATCAGCGTTATATTTTCAAATATTTAACAGGACTAGTTTCGATGGTTTTACCGAACCATCATCCTTAGCTGCAAAAGAGCAAATGAACGTGATAAGATATAATGATTAGATAAGAAAGCCTGGACAGGAAACAAGCTACTGACGCCATCTGTTAATGAAACCAAACTAAAACATAATTTCTTTAAAGGCTGAAGGCAAAAATGGATTAGAATTAGCGTCGTTAACTAGAACAAAAAGATTTTTTTAATGTGAAATGTGGAAAAATCTAGAAAATCCAGTTCACCAATGGAAGATGTTTTTTGAATAATTTTGGCAGCAGGAAAATTGAAAGTGTGATTTTCGGGCCAACAATGTTGGGCAACAGAAGACTTCTGTGTTTCCTTTTTTCTAACATATGCCTCATGTTCCTTAACGCGAAATTTTAAGACTCTCTTAGTTTGACCAATGTAAATTAAACCACACTGCCAAGGAATCCTGTAAATACCCCAGGAATTCATATCCGTAAGGGAGTCCTTGAGTATGGAACTTTGAATTTTATTGATGGGAGAATAAACGACCCGAAAGTTAAATTTCTGTAAAATACATGCAACTTTATAGCTAATTGATGGAAAGAAGGGAATGACAACAAAATTTTTATAATCTCCTGAAACAAGAGTCTGCCTTTTGGTGTGTTTGTCAGGACTGAGTGTTCTGTGCGTAGTTTTGGCAAACATCTTCGTGAACAGCTGAAAAGTCTCTAAGTCCTGATCTAGAACAGGGAGCTGAATGCAGCTATGTTCTGGTTGTAGATACTGTGCTTAAGAATAACTGCACTTCAAATGGATTTAAAATCCTCTTTTATTAAATCAATATTATTTACAAATCACTTCCCAACTCGGGAGGGATACAGAAAGTAAAAGACCACACTTGGGCCTAAATGAACAATCAGATAAATTTAAACTAAAGCTAAATAGAAATTTAAGTAATCTTTGCTCACAGAGCTAATCGCGGAGTTGGCCTCTAACTAAATGGTGCGTAGCAAGAATTACTAATACTAGCGCACTTGAATTTATTTCAATAAGCAATCACGTAGTAAGCACTATGGCTTAGAATTTAGCTGCTAGCTGGTCAGGCGAACGTCGAACAGAATGACCGTGATCTGAGACTAAAAGCTCTCTTCACACTGAGAGGTTTCTACCTCTGGTTTAAATAGTACTTGGCTCTACTTCAAATTAGCATAAGCTGAAAACGCGCGCTTCTTCTGACGGGAAGTTGAAACTGAGAAGAGATAGAAAGATTTAAATTAAAATAAAACTTTGTTAGTTTAACTAAAACCTTACATGTTGAGATGAGAATTATTTAACTGCTTGATTAATAATGTTGGGTGAAAAGTCTCTGTCAATAGCTATTCCTTTTAAGTAATTTAGTTCTTCATCGAGGGATAGTTTGGAGGAGCAAACTTGAAGAGCACGGAAAACATAGGAATAAAATGAAGCTAACTTTTGTTTAGTCGGATGACATGATTTGAAGTGTAGTGGAAGGCAAACCGATGAAGGTTTACGGTAAACCGTAGTACTGAAGTTGGATATGTTACTTGTGACCAGAATGTCGAGAAACATGGCCAGTGTGGTTTAATTTACATTGGCCAAACTAAGAGAGCCTTAAAATTTCCCGTTAAGGAACATGAGGCATATGTTAGAAAAAAGGAAACACAGGAGTCTTCTGTTGCCCAGCATTGTTGGTCAACAACTGTAAATCACACTTTCAATTTTTCTGCTGCCAAAATTATTCAAAAAACATCTTCCATTGGTGAACTGGATTTTCTAGAGGCGTTTCACATTCAAAAAAAAAATCTTTGTGTTCTAGTTAACAACCCTAATTCCAATCCATCTTTGCCTTCAGCCTTTAAAGAAATTATGTTTTAGTTCTGGTTTCATCAACAGATGGCATCAGTAGCTTGTCTCCTGTCCAGACTTTCTTATCTTATCTAATCATTATATCTTTTCTCGTTCATTTGTATGTTTGCAGCTGAGGATGATGATTCATTAAAACCATCGAAACTAGTCTTGTGAAAATTTGAAAATATAACGCTGATTTTTGTTATTTGACTTCTAAATTAATATTTGATCAGCGTGCTATTGCATCTTCAGTAATTAATACTTGCTTTCTTTGATCTAGCTAGGAAGTCGAAATATCTCTGATTTAGAGAAAGATTTTCTTATAAAACTAATTGCTCCTAAGTCGTATGCAGGTAGACACTTTTGCTGAAACACTAGGTAAATTCCATCAGTTTCTCTGTTTTAAAATTTTGTTAGAAGTTTTTTTGTCTCTCACGTTTGTATGAGCTTTTACAAAAGACAACAAACGATAAATGCATGAGTAGCAACACATTCTATTTACGAAAATTAAGTCAAGTAACACATTCTATTTACGAAAATTAAGTCAAGTGCATGAATTTTGATTAAAAAGTTCAAATTTGTGTCTCAATCCGTGGAAGCGATTTTTGGTGAAACAGCAAAGAGTGCACAATAATTTCGATTCCAAAAGTGAAGATTGTATAGGTCGTACAAGTATGGAAGTCATTTCAAATAAAGCCCTACATCTTGTAAAAAATATTGGATGAACGTTGCTTTTAACTCATTCTCTACTGTTGATAAGTCAATGACTTAAAGGCAAGATAAAGCAGAGCTGTATTAAACAAGTTTATAAAATAATATTTTCGTCGTATGTATAAATACATACAACGAATAATGCATAAAAATATTTATAATGGTTTATCACTTGTCTGAATGTAACCTCAGATGAAGTCCCCTAATTTTATCGTGACGAGGAGCGCAGTCTTGCATCTGTTATTGGATGGACTCTGGGCATCTTACAGGTGACAATACGAATTGGTTCATCAGTGTACCAATTTTGAAAGAGAATTCCCATGGGAACGGCTCCATCCCATCGCTTTTCCGTACCACCAAACTGTCTAATCCAGCTTGCCAATATTTTAAGTGCTCCTATGCTGAAAATATACTATACACTTACAAACATCGAATTCTTTTATGGCGTTCGGGCTGGAGTCTAGCGATATGGTAGCCTTCATAGATATTTACTGTACTGATCAGGGTGATACATAAAAAATATAGAACTTGTGGGGTTTTACTATTTAATCCTAAAGTTCTAACTTAGAACCCCACGAACACTAACAAGCGAATAATCGCTTAAGTGTGTGAACAGAACACGTAAGACTTAAAGAGGGTTTACAACCCTTTATTTTTCAGTATATTTACAATCTGTTCCTACTTGGAACTTTACACAAAGCCTCCACTTGGGCTTGAACTTAAATAATAATAATTTAAACTAAAACTAGCTTAACTAAGCTATTTGAAAGATATAGCCGAAGCTATCAGAGATCTAACTAGTTGGCCCCTAAGTATTAATTAAATCGGCGAAGCCAAGCAAGGGCCTAAGGTATGGCCGAGCGTAGCAATAGCTAAGAGAGACGTAACCAAAAGGCAAACGCGCGCTAGTCAGGGAATCAGACTCTCTCTGTCGAAGTCCGTGAAGTAACTTAAATAGTACTCTTTCTCATTTGCAACTGCGTTTCTGAAATTTACATTCTGGCAGGAAATTGTAAGCTGAAATTAGAATAAGATAGGAAAGATACAAAACTTAAAATAACTGTTAATAAACTTAAGATAAACCTTACAAACTCATAAGTAAGCAAACAAAAATTAGCATTATGTAATGTAATACGTAAAATTAAAAGACATTCTTAATTTAAAAATACTCCTGATTTAACAATAAATTCCGTTATTACTTGAAAATTGCTAAATATAATTCGAATTTATGTATTAATATAGATTCTCTTTATATTTGATAATTATAACTAGGGAGAAGTTTCGGTCAGTTTCGCTGCCTTTAACGGTGCCTGTGTTTAACATTTACATTTGTTCTTTGGTAGTATTTAACCAGATTTAACCAAATTTGTACACTAGGCTCCAAGGAAAACTTCACACTGAAACCTGGCAGTGTCACTACCCATGCCCCCCCCCCAAAAAAAAGGTCTTGTGAGTTTAAAAACATTGGCAATAAACTGAAAATGCATAACATATACTGTACGCCACGGAGCAGGCTTCCGTCCTAGAAATCCATGCCGAATGATGCCTGTTCGGTGGAAGAATCACTGGGTAGGACCTACAGACGTAAATTTATATGTTGTCACTGAAGTGTTTCATGGACAAGAATCGTTATTATTGCTTAGTCACCTTGCATGGGAATGCTACGATTATTCGTGGGGGAAAGGATTTCTTTTGACAGAAATATACCTTCATGTTTGAATCACTAAATGAGTCCATAGTCATAGTAATAGTAGGAGAGGAGAGTCCAAAGTTCTAGGAAAAAGACCATCGTTCTTTTGTGGATATTTCCGTGGAATTATTTCTGAGAATGATGCACAATGATCAGACGTAGTTAAACCGTTATGCTATTATGCATGGCTATCACATAACGTGGTTACTGCACATAGATTATATACATTGTCAATGGCCTTTCCATGGGGATACATGCCACAGTTATTAGCAAATTAATATGGATAGCCTCAGTAATACTTTAAATTAAAACAGATAGTAGAAGACTTACACTGAATATCTAAATACCGACATGTTTAAACATAATTGCATAGTGCAAGAGCAGTATATAATATAACTGTACACACATTCGATATACACAGTATAAAACAGTACATGAGAAGACTTAAACCAAGTATCTAAATACTGACTTCCTATAACATAACACGGTTACTGTACATAAGTTGCATGCATTATCAATGGCCTTTACATGGAGATACTTGCCACAGTTATTAACAAATAAATGTGAGTAGCCTTAGTAATACATTAGGTTATAACAGAAAATAGAAGACTTAAGCTAAAATATAAACTTAAGGATCTAAAAACAGACATGTTTGAACATAATTGTATAGTATATGAACAATATATAGTATAACAATATACACATTCGGTATGCCTAGTATAAGAACAGTATATAAGCAGAATATAAGTACTGATGATGGTATGTGATCATAATTACCAATACTACTAAACACCGTATAGTGGGGGGGGGGAATTCCTCTTTTTTTTTCCACTTTCCTTTTTTCCCCCCTTTTTTCCCTTTTTTCAAAAATACAACAATAATTTTACAATAGTAAGTTACAACGATTGCAAGATGAAAATTGAATGAACTATTCGGAATATACGCTCATGCAAGTGTATATTAACAGTAGTGTGTACTGCAGTACTGAAATACATTGATTAATTTACTGAGTGCACCTTTATGCCTCATTAAGTGCAATGCCCACTCTTCCCAGTATGATTCTGAAGGCTTGGACAGGTGGTATCTCTTTGTAAACTCGCAGGAGAATGCATAGTGATCAGGATTGCCTTGCTGTCCGCACTCGCATGTATCGCTTTCCGCGATTCCAAAACAGTGCAGATACGTCGGGAATGGGCTGTGGCCAGTGAGGAAGGTAGTTAGCGCTGGTGGAAACGAAGATACATCTGTGGAAACGTGCGGTAGGAAACGAAAAGTTCGTCTTCCGGTGGTTGATTCATTCCATCTGGTTTGCCATTTGGAAATTAGCTGTACAAATGTAGTCTTCTGGAGATAGGAATTAGGAAACAATTGTGGATGTTCTGGTAGGTAAATACTCATTGCTACTTCCTTAGCAAGTTCGTCTGCAATTTCGTTACCGATGATACCAGTGTGCGCTGGAACCCAGCTCAACTGGGGCCTTAAGTCTGGAAAAAATTGAAGCAGTTGCTTCTGTATTGCAAAAACGATTGGGTTCCTGCACCTGGTACCGCCAATGGCTTCCAGACTTAAGTTCGAGTCGCTCAAAATTTGTACAGTTGCATTAAAGCGACTGGGGAGGTTAATCGCCTTTTTTAAGGCCGTAAATTCTGCTTGGAAGACTGAATTGTTTTCATGCAGGCTTCGTCGCCATTTGTGTATGGGGATGCCATCTTTCATAACACACAAGCCACTTCCAGTTCCGGTTTCCGTCCTGGAGCCGTCAGTATATATCGTGATTCCACAATTAGATGTTGTTGAAAATTTTGTGCTAATATTATCCTCAAGATTATTACTAGAAGGGTGGCAAAGATAATTGTGTGTTTTCCCTTCATAATTAATATGCAAGTATGTTTTGTTCCATAGAGTCTTATTTTGTCCTAGGCGCAAAACACAGGTGAGTATACACTCCCGCTCTGCGACCAAGTCAAGAGGCGGAATGCTAGTGAGCACTTGCAGAGCTGTGGTGGGGCATAACATATACTAAAAACACTCATAGTACCAAATTCACACAAAACTGCTCCAGCAACCTGAAGTCTCCCGTATAAGTTTTCATTCTTTTTAATTGTGGTAATTGGAACCTACTAGTTTGTGATCGAGCAATTCCCTCTTTGAAACCGTGATATTATTCTCTTGCAGAAAATTCACCCTCTTGAGTATTTCTGATTTATATTTTGTACTACAATTCATCTCACAAGTAAATTTCATTGCCATAAATAAAAAAAGTTTAGTGTTTTTACAATTTCAGTGAACAGTGGTGAATTAATTAGCTCACGTCGACACACATTATCCCAGCACTGGTGAGGAAAGTAATGTGTTTTCTGTTGACAGAATAAATTTTGTATTTTATTAACAGAATAAAACTCTTTGCTACTGATAAGGAAAAGGCACTTGATACGTGCGAATGAAATATGCGTGTGCTATTAGGCCGTATATACAGCTATTCAAGATTGTTTTAACGCAGACAAAATCGTCACATTTTTAGTCGGACAGGATACCTCAAGTGCGGAATATGAAAACAAATTTCGAAGTACTGATGTAGGAACACCGAGATGTAGAAACGCAGAAATGCTGATGACGAAACACGTAGATGGCATATTGAAGCGGAAGACTTCCGAGTGCATAGAATGCTGAAATACCGAATCCGTTATGACTAGGAAACTTGACAGCCGAGTAATTATTCATTTTTATTTCAATTGACATTTGTGGCTACAATTTGCTTGGGACTCTAATCGTTCCTATTCAAGAACATTTACATTTTTGATACTGACTGTTGCGACAGGAAGAGAGCACTGCGAAGTAGCGTCTAAGTGGCAACAAATGTGGAAGCTAAAGTGCGCAGTTATCCATTGGCAGTCTGTTAAAGAGAAAGTCTTTGGTTTAGGTCAGAAAAGTTTTAGTTCTCAAAATTTTGAGTTCAAGTCCTGAATAAGCTACGTCATCAGCTTTACCCAAGATTTGTGACATAGATTAATCTAGAAATGGCGCAGTCAGGAAAGTTATTACTACTCTGAGAATACAGAGATTAAATACCCAAATTAAAAAATGAGGAAATAAGAAGCTACCACTAAATTATATTATAAAGCTGATTTGCATATGTAAACCACTCTTTTTATGTGGATCATAAAACTGATGTTTGCTCTTTGCTTCCATTAAAAAAATTGTTCAACTCGTATAAATTTTGGCAAATATTTTAGGCCAATTTCACATATTACAGAACTTTTTTTAGTTAAGAATTTTTTAGTAGGATAAGGAATTGATTAAAATCTTTCTAATCGAAATTTTCTTTACAAAGGATCCATGTACAAATGTAAATTGTGCGCATTTTTACTGAAAGGTCTTATGCGACCAAAACAGTTGTAGTCTGATGGAAAGGCTACGTTATTTGATTCTTTTCTAATATCTCATGTAAGATTGAATCCATGTGATCCAGAGATATTAGTTCTACGAAAAATAGATCATGTTGTTCGTGAATTTATAACCAACCGTACGAGAGGTATTTAATCGGGCAGTTTTTCAGTGGCACGCTATATATTCAGGATGTAAAGTAATATAAAACAAAGTTGAAATTCCATCTGTTGTATGTTTATAAAGTTTTAAAATTTGTATGTACATATTGTGTTATCCGTGGGGATCTTTTTCTCATTCTCTGATTGATAATAGAAGTTCTACTATGTTAAAATCATGTGCATCGAATATGCAGCTGTTCAAAAAGACAGAGGAGTAACTTTAAAAAAAGTTAACTTTAAATATTGCGGGAATTAGCTTTCTGTGTTTGAACATGTTCCACGCGTAACATAGCAAACATGCCGCCCATCTCCTCTATGTTCGTATAATAGTGTTTTCCGAATTTTCCTTCGTTTAATATTACAGATGCATATTTTTAGTATTTCCGTGCAGTTCCTTATTTCTGGGTATTTCAAATAAGAATATTGTCGCTGTCATTATTTATTGGGAGAGATTTAACGTGTAATCGAATTCGGATTTAGTGGATCGCAATGCAGTTTAACTACCTGGCATATAAAATTCCTTATAACGTTGGAAAGTTTGGTCACAACTGTGGAAGTGACTGTCAGGTTGCTCTGTGTTCAGTGGCGGCAGGTAGCGTACCTGACTCCGTATAATGAATGGGTAAGTTTGTGAAGTTGCGTAATTCTTACTGCATTTTAAACTCAAAACATATTTATTACAATTACGAGAAGCTGTTTACAAATATGTATATATAATTCAACGATGGCATACATAAGTATTGAAATGAATTATAGTTCTCATAGTGTGAGGCGTCTATTAACGAAGGTCTCTCTAGTCGAGAGCTCAAGAGCATTGTAGGTCTCTCTAGTCGAAAGTTCATAAGCCTTCTTGTGTGTTACTCCGATGGCGAAAATCTTCAGACTGAATTAGCCACGCCTCCTTAATTTTACATCCTCTGGTTCATTATATCTGGAACGATATCAGAGGAAAAATCAGATCATTGGTTCTCATCACTCCTCCTGAAATCGAGAGGCTTTGACGACAGACACGGTGCAGAACGTTAGAATCTCCTGGCACTAGTCGTGAAGTTCTGTCTCTTGCATTGTCAAGTGGAACGAATTATTGCGTCTGCGATGTCAAAAACATGTCGTGTGACACATCGTAAAGGCTTGGGAGCATTGACTTGCAGGGACAGCACACACGATGTGTGGTCCGCCGCAACGTGATTATTCCTTAAATCTGAAGACGCGAAAACGGATGCAGAATCGTTGAACAATACACGAAAATTGGGTACGTCATCGGTATGAAAATTATATTTAAGTGAATAAATGGAAGATAGCGTAGATAAATAATGTGAAATCGACGTCGGAACTTACACTGTCGTGAAGAGTTAAAGGAACAATGAGCAAATAAAAAAGGGCATAATTGAAGAAATTAAACTTTCATAAGACTTCTGTCTTAACTTGGCTAATTTATCATCAAAGTATAACTGATGTTTTTTTCAAAAGAACTGTTTTTAAATGTAATAACAAGTCCTAGGTTATAAACACATTATCATTAACATTGTACTCATTTTGTTATTTAATTTTTCCTAGGGCTGCATAAATTAACTTTGATAAATAAAGTAATCTGAAAACTTGCTGGTTACACAAATTCTGTTCACCATCTGATAGTGTTTTTTTTTTCTGTGATAGACACCAGGCTGCACCTAGTATTAAAAGTTTTGTTTTTATTTTTTTTTAATTTTTTATTTGATATTTCTTTATATATTTCTTTATTATACACTTATTGAGAATATTTGATATTACTTCGTTCCGTAAATCGCAGACAAATCTAATCGCACCAAGATAATTGGATTTTAGTGCCGTAATTCTTTTTATTCCGTGAATCGCGCACAAAGCTCATCGCGACGAGATCGTCGACTTTAAATGTCATAACTTGAAATTTCGTTACTAGATCGTTCAGTGTTCTAGTCAGATTAGAATAAAAAAAATTCTATGCTTTATCCTAAATGATCGAATATTCCGATATATAGGAGCCAATTTACATTTTGGCAAGAGAAAAAAAAAACTTTTCCATCTATTGTTTGAAGCGAAGGTAATCTCCACTTACATGTGAACGGGGTTTTGTGTAGTTAAAAAGATGACACAAAAATTGATTCAATTTTAATAAGAATTTTTTAAAAAATTAAAATTTTGACACTTCATTAAATTGGGATAAAATAGTATTTCTTTGCGTAATTTTTATTGGCAAACAGAAAAAAAATTCTTGAAACAGCAAAAATCAGTAAATCCATTTGTACTTCCGACGAATGAAACAAGTTCTTATTTTTGTTATGCTCAAAAGTTTATAAAATTTAAAACGTAACTGCCAAATAAAGCATCAAAATTTCGAATTTACGTGTGTTACTTCATGTGATAAATATTAATCACCCTTAAGATTATCTTTCGCTTTCCCGTTTAAGATTGTCCGTAATATTATTTTCTTTAAAATTATCTTTTCCTTTTGGCATGAGAGAAATTAATAGTTGTTGTAAAATTTTCTTTTATGTAACCTAAAATGTTCTTCTAATCTTAGGATAAATGATTACCATTCTGCACCTTTTTTTCTAAGGAGGGTTAAAGAGCGCAAACGAAAACTGAAAATAAGAAAAACCTAATTTAGAAATGAAATAACGTAGTTTTACCTTCGAGAATAGAAGCGCGTTAAATTATTTCAGTTACAAGTTTTAACCGTGCATTTGAAAAAAACATGTTTGCGTGTAGGGGAAAAGGTACAAAATTTGTTTCCTCTTTAGTTTAGTCACTGTTTATTTTTTATTAAGTTACCTGTCATCGATTTTAGTTCAGTTCTTGTAGCCATCTAGTGAAAAAAAGAGTAGTATATCTTTTATCATAGTTCTTAGAAAACAAAACGCTGTATTGAAAGAAGTTCGTTTTTGGTGTCACTGAAGTGGTTTCCGTTTCCATTTTGTGATTAATTAAAAAATATTTTCCCAATAAATTATCAAATATTAACTGTCATTTACTTTGTTCCAGATGCCTTAAAGAGTCTGGAAGATGAGCTATTAAACGAAGATATTCTTAAGCGAAATGTTCGACTTGGTCTACATATTTGCAACACTGTCAAAGAAGTAAGTAGAAATTTTTACTATTATTTATTTTTTTTAAATTTCTTCCCGTTGAAAAATTTTTTTTTGTCTTGCTGGTATTCGACTTAACGCAAACCCCCCCTTTTTGATGGGGTATAAAATGTATGGCTTTTTCTTTTTCCCTAAGTTGGAGACAAGGTAACATTTACTTATAATTACATTTTGTAAATTTGATTAATGTAGCAATACAGGCTGAAAGAAAGCATTCGCGAAATTTCTTTCTACGTGTTAGTGCTTATTTTACCAACGTGAATAAATTATTGCCTGCATTGCTGTGCAATTTCATTTTATTCACAAACATTGCAAAAGAACAGAACACCGTAACTAATTTTATTATCCAAGAACATTTAATACATTTTCGTAGACTATTGCTGTCTTTCGCTAGCACATCTAACAGTATAGTAACTTACTAAGTATCGATGGTAAGTGTTCGTTAATATGCATAGTGGTATGCTGTATTTAGCCCTTATTCAACGTTTCCAACAAGTAGTTTTCTTTTCAAAACTGCATGAAGAAAATAGAGCAAGATAATGAATTTTACTCCGAGAAAGATTCACAAGAACTGCTCATTTTCTTAGATTATTGCTGTCCTTTTTTACCGCATACTGCAAGCGTATTTTAACGTGTTTCACAGAAAGTTTAGGAAAATATATACTTGTTGGCAGACTATTTAGACTTTATTTAGCACTTACAGCCAGCGTACTTTGGCTACTCACACCATATAAAATACTGTATATTTAAAGTAATAAAATACGTATTTAAATTATGGCATTGAAATGTAGAAAAATGAGTGATATGTAGTAGCACGTTTTTACTCAATAGCGGTCACTATTGACCATCCCCCTTCATTGGATGAATGTGATAAGATCGGATAATTCAAACTGTGGTGAATGGACTGATTTCATTGGTGTTTCTTGTCCGCCCTCCCCGTGTGTAGCATAAATATGATCCACCTTATTTTCGCGCAAATCGGAAACAGGAACATTTTTTTCTCGAAGAAACACTCTTAGACAAAAAAAAAAAAGACGCACCAAGAAGGAGTTATCCGAATAGGACGAAAATCGATAGAAGTGATGTACATGTACAGAAAAACAAATGATTACAGTTTGAGAAAAATTGGATGATTTATTGAAGTGATAGAACTTTACAAAATAAAAACTCAGTAACGCGTTTGTCCACCTCTGGCCCTTATCAAGCAGTTATTCGGCTTGGCATCGATTGATAGAGGTAGCGGATGTCCTCCTGAGGGATATCGTGCCAAATTCTGTCCAACTGGCGCGTTAGATCGTCAACATCCCGAACTGGTTGGAGCGCCCTGCCCATAATGCTCCAAACGTGCTCAATAGGGGAGAGATCCGGCGACCTTGCTGGCCAAGGTAATGTTCTGCAAGCACTAAGACAAGCAGTAGAAACATATGTAGTGTGGGAACGGGCATTATCTTGCTGAAATGTAAGGTGTGAATGTAACCCTGGGCAAGATATCACTTAATCTTGCCCAGGGTGGCGTAAAGGGCTACAAAACGGGCCTTTGAATTTCGTCGACGTACCTCTGTGCTGTAAGGTTGCGACGGACGACAGCCAAAGGGGTCCTACTATGAAATGAAATGCCACCCCAGACTATCACTCCTTGTTGTCGGCCTGTCTGCCGGAAGACAGTTAGGTTGGTATCACACCGTTTACCGGGGCGTCTCCGGACTCGCCTTCGCTGGTCATCGGGGCTTATCACTGAAGACTATTCTAGTCCAGTCAGTGACATTCCAGTGCGAATGAGCCCGACACCACTGCAAACGGGCTTGACGTTGTACAGAGGTCAATGGTAGTCGGCACAAGGGGCGCCGCGACCTCAGCCTGCTTTCTGTGAGCCGTTTATGAAGGGTCCTTGCGGTCACTCAAGCCCTAGTTGCACGCACAATCGATGATAATGATGCATCTGGGCCTGTGAGTACCGCTCTGACGATTGCTCGGTCTTCACGTTCTGTCGTTTATCTAGGCCTACCGCTTCCTTCTTGACGCTGTGTGCGGCCATGATTCACCCATTCCTGCCAACATCGTCTAATAGTGGCATCGCTCCTGCTTAAATGTCGAGACATCCGCCGATAAGACCAACCGGCTTCTTTGAGCCCAACTACACGACCTCTCTCAAATTCTGACAACTGCTCGTATTGTTCGCGCACCTGTATGCGAGGCATAGTTACTGTTTACCAGAGTATACGGAATGAAATTCGTGAAGAATTTATGACCTGGAATCATAATTTCTCCTTTTAAATATACTGCCAGTTGCGCAGATCAGATGCGCTGTAGCGACAACCGTGCATTCATTGGGAGCCAAAATGTAAAATTTTGCATTTTCCGTCGAAATTTGTATGCATATCAATTTGTGTCCAATTTGCTTTATATCTTCTCCGTGCGTCGTTTTTTTTTTTATTTTTTTTTTTGCGTGTAAGAGTGTATATTTATTGATGGAATGAAATATCGTAGTTTGTATAATTAATGGCATTTACGCAGAAAACAGCAGCCTGTGATTGTCTTTTAATAAACTTGGGCTACATCCGTCGTAGGTATACAAACCATCAACGTTACGCAGTAGTCTCGTGTTCTCTTTAGTTGATATAACGCAAATTCGCTCGCATGGATTAGACGTTTCATGCATATCTATTAAGTTAGTCAATCTTACGATTCCAGTATGTTTAAATTTTGTTTGTTAAGGTTGGTTACGCTACGTAAAATGTTTCGAGTCAAGCTTCGCAAACAATATACACTTCTCACGTATTAGAGAAAAGACGGATAATCGGTTTATACGAGTCTGGTTAGTAGACTAATAAGGGAATGCTAGATAAAAATAGTATAATGATCCATCGTTATGTTTATATATACTAAAGTGATTAACCCTTCACATAGTCAAAATCGCTGAAACAACCTCGTATTTGGCGCACATTTACTAAAAAGACTCAATCGATTTCGAGGGCAGCTATAGGTCCCTCCTGATCAGGAGAACAAAATATCTAGAATATTCTAGATATTTTAATATTCTAGATTGTATAATATAATTGTATAATTCTATTTTGTATAATATAATATTCTAGAATATTCTAGATATTTTGTTCTCCTGATCAGGAGGGACCTGTAGCTGCCCTCGAAATCGATTGAATGTTTTTAGTAAATGTATGCCAAATACAAGGTTGTTTCAGCGATTTTGATTGTCACATTGGCGTGTTTCTCTTCTATTCCTTCACATAGTGTTTGGAGCACGGAAAGTGACTGTTGAACGTAATTAATTTCTGGCATTCCTACTGCTTTTCTGACAGTTGTCAGATGATTGGTGATATCATTACTCAATCCATCACCTGGCATACGATTTTTACTTGCCTTGGCCAATTCTGTCGCATGCTTGTCCACTTCTTCATAGTTTAAAATAATCGCTTACTCTTGGACTGGTGCTGTGCGCGAGTGACTTGGAATGCAGAGGGGCATCAAGTTCTCCTCATGTTATCAAACGAATCCAGTTTTTGTTCTACTTCCGACGGTGGACAGATATGCTGTGCAGTGCCGACGTGATGAACGAGATTATTCAGCTGAAGACATCAGAGGTACAGAGCTCAGAACAAGGGTGTGATGCCGAAACCATTATGTAGATTATCTGATCCCCTTCGGTGCCGATTTGCATACTTTTTTATACTTTGCGTGATAATTTATAGTTACTCGTTAGGATATTTTAGAACGCATAGCTTCCTTGTCATAATAACCAGACCTTGCATTTCAGCAGGGTGAGAGAGGTCTTTATCCGCCAAACATCTTGAGAATATATAGAGGTGCCATCATGTTACTATGGCCTGTCAGAGCGCCAGATTTATCTGCAATTGAAAACTGTAGGATATCATCTCACTTATGCAAAAGGCTTAGCTAGAACGCCCTGAATAAGAACAAATCTTTTTCGGTTGGCTGAGAAAACACGGCCTGCTGCAAAACGCTGTACGACATTTACATGCTTCAGGACAGTGACAGGTACCGAAATGCATCGTTAAAAAAATAATTTTGTCCTATGTACTTTTTTTCGGGGAAAATTTCATTCTTTTGTTACACATAAGTTTGGTTCGGTAAATTTGATTACGGTAAAGCACTCGAGGGCTATCTGCCTAAGAGGAGGGATGCCTTCATGGAGGACTTTCTAAAGGAAGGGTTATATGCACGTTACACATGGAGAAAACCAAGAAAACCTGTTCGCGGGACTCGAACTTCGGACCGAACTTCCAGTGTTCAGCGACTTAAACGCTCGGCCACTAGTGGGCCCTTGCTACACATAAGTGCTGGTGCCCATAAATTTCCGCAACATCGTAGTCCTCTTTGTTTGTTATTGTTGCAGTTTTATTCGGTTGTGAGGTCTCCTTTAAGATTCTAAATGTAATGTTCTAGCTCGCGTGATATTATAAGAGACTATTTAAAGGGAAGGGTTTAGAAAGTTGAATCCGAGCGTGTTCTGGCTGCTTGAATGCCGCGTCGGTAAATTGATTCTCTTGCGAATAGTATTCTGCAGCGTTGAGTTATTCTCGCCATTAGGGTTGTTACGTCGACCTTAGGTCAGAGCCAGCTTGTGTGATAGTCCAGTTGTGAAGCCGTTAGGCTAAACTTATTTTCATTAGTTTTGGTTCATCCATTACCTTTGATTTAAGCCATAACTTTTGGCTACTGTAAGCACAAGTTGGTGCCGTTTCTTTAACTTTATTTCAGTTAATAAAAGGGTCCTTTACGCCCTTTCCCTGTCTCTGTAGTACTTACAAGACATAGCGATAATTCCCCACTAGTCTTTTAGAGTTTGGGTCTAGTTTATGCTCCCTAAGAAGACCGAACTGTATATGGTAGACATTATATATTCGATTATTACATACTTTTTCCCTTTCACGAGTGATTTGTGGGAGGAACTTATCCTTGCATATAAATTGCTGAATCTGCATCATAAAAAATAATAACTTTATATATTTACGATATTTAATATAAGCTTCTTTTAAGAATTTCGAAAGAGGAAATTATTGTTATTTAAAAACATTTTAGACGGCTGAGTGACTGATGGGTTCATTCGTAATTCCCATTCAATATTTAACCAGAAATTATCATGCTGTTAAAAGGGAGAGTATAAAAAATATCCTGTGTGGGAAGATGTGATTACTGAAGACTATATTTTATGCGCTCACTGCTTTATTATCGAGAACTCCCTATAATTTATTAACTTGTACTTCCAAATGTTCCTTTATCTGGCTGAGCTGAAAGTTTTTTTTTTCTTTTAAAGATACGAATATTTTTTATGGCCTTAACTGTATCACTGGCATATTACGAATTGTTTTCAATGAAATGATGTTTTAGTATTGCATGTGAAGATCTATTTTCATTACGGTAGCTTATAAGTCATTGGATCACTCTTCGCAAACCGTAATGATGATATTGTTTATCAGCTTTATGTGGATATTTTGTTTCTGAATTTGCAGTGATGTATTAAAAATGGTCTTTTAACATACATAAAAAAGTTTCAAAGAAGACTAATTAACTTTCTAAAATTCTCCTAAATGCTCCTGAAATATTCCAAATTTTCCTTTCGGAAATTTATCCTTGCATTTTTGATGACATAGTGGTACTGCCCCTTAAAGTTTTTTCACATGTTACTCATAATAGTATTCAATGCTTTATAGCAGTGGTTCTTAACCTTTTTAAGCCGCGACCCAAATTTGAGAAATATGTTCATGTCGCGACCCAAAAAAAAGTCAAAATTTTTTCATTGCTTTATTTTAGATCGTATTTTTAAAAAATCTTCAATCCTACGATGATGATTTTTTTTAACTTACAAATTTTTTATTTATTTTTTTAATAATAAAGATAAACAAAAGTACTTTTCGATCCAAGGAAAATTTAAATAATAATCAAGTGTTTTTAATAATTTTTATTGACCAAATTAAAATATATTTATAACTTTTTGAAAATAATTGACATTTTAACTTATTCCTAAAAAAAGAAATATCAATACATATGTTAAGTCTTATAAATTTTAAATGCAAGTCATTCAGTTTTAATGAGAACTTTGTGCTTGAATACATTTTGAAAGATCTTCAAACCTCGGTTGAATTCTTGTCAAGGAGCACCTTATATCTATTTCAGGATTTAACTTGTTCCGGTAATTGTTTTTTATTACACATAGAGCCGAAAAACCAGCCTCACACATATATGTTGTTGAAAAGGGCAATAACACTTTTAGGGCTTCTTTAACAATTATTGGCTTTTCGGTTTTTAATTTTAACCAGAAAGCACATAAAGATTCAGCGTTTTTGTAGAAATTGTATCGAAGTGCTTGGTCACTTTGTATTTCTATTAATTGTTCTTATGTGTTCTTGAAATTGAATAATATTAACAAATTCCTCATGCAAATCACTTACATCAAAAGTAAATGGCATTCGAACCCAATTATATTTGAAAACATCGTCTGCAGGGAAATATCGATCAAAGTCTGCTATTAGTTTTTCTAAATGATTAATAATAATTTTCTGTATTTCAAAATCTGTGATATCAATATTATTGTCTTCAACAAGTAAATTAAGAGTCGGGAATGAAGCAAGTTTCTTTACTTCAACCTTATTTCTCCATAATTTGAGTTTATTTTTAAAACATGTAATTTTTTCAGTTAATTCAATAATAGTATGATTACGTCCTTGCATAGACGTATTTAGATTATTTATTTCAAATAAAATATCTGACAAATAAGCAACTTGAGTAATCCACTTCAACTCGGAGAATTTAGATGCTAATGGGTGTTTCTTTTCTCTAAAAAAAAATTCGACTTCTGTCCGCAATGATAATACTCTTTGAACAACTTTGCCCCGGGACAGCCATCTAACTTCAGAATAATATAATAAATGTTCGTATTCTGCACCAAATTCGAAACACAGTTCGCGGAAAATTCTACAGTTAAGAGCTCTTGATTTGATAAAATTGACTACCGCAACAATTTCATCCAAAACGATACATAATTCGGGTGATAATTTTTTTGAAGCAAGATTTTGTCTATGTAACAAACAATGAATCGATATAATTTGTGGATTCATTTGTTTTGCTCTTGTCGAAAATCCCTTTTGAGATGCTGTCATGGCAGCTGCACCGTCGGTGCAAATACTGAAACACTGATTCCAATTTAATCCTTCTTCTTTAAAAAACGAATCGACCATAAGAAAAATATCTTCACCTGTAGTTGTTGTTGACATTGGT
Organism: Stegodyphus mimosarum; assembly: GCA_000611955.2. Classification (NCBI taxonomy): domain Eukaryota; kingdom Metazoa; phylum Arthropoda; class Arachnida; order Araneae; family Eresidae; genus Stegodyphus; species Stegodyphus mimosarum. The sequence goes on from KK112364.1 coordinate 494,232, forward strand.
TTGCAAAATAAAATGTCCTCCTGTATATCTGTTAAACCTGGATACCGCACGTAAACCATGAGTTGAGCATCTTTACTTACATCTGTCGTTTCATCCAGTTGAATACTAAATAAACCAGCAATTTTTATAGCAGAAATAAGTTGATTCTTAATATCAAATGACATATCATTAATTCGTAAACGAATTGTATCATTTGATAATGGTATCTTTTGTAATTTCTTTGAACTTTCATCTCCGCACATGATACGTGCCATGTCAATGGCAGCAGGTTTTATAAGTTTTTCAGCAATATTATGGGGTTTCTTTTGTCTTGCAATATGCCAAGCCACATAAAAAGAAGCAAGTGTAGCTTGTTTGGCAGAATTTATAAAACCATTACTACTTGGTGCATCCAAACGCTGTCTTTTTAAATGGGCTTCTTTTCTTTCGAAAAAAGTACGATCTTTTCCCTCAAAGGAAAAATTTTTATGTTTTGCATCAAAATGTCTTTTAAGTTTGTTCGGTTTCATCGATTCATTACTTAATATTTCACTGCACAACACGCATTGCGGCTTGTTCACTCCTCGATCATAAATGCAAGTAAAACCTAATTCTAAAAGTGCTTTCTTGTATTCACGTTTTGCCATTATTAGGGTGATTACAATTTTACAATACGAACTGCAGCTTGATCACTCCACTATTAATAATAAGAGAAAATTTGTTTCTAAAATGCTTGCATTCACGTTTCACTGTTATTCACAACACAATACGCAGAAACGAGTTTTTGACAGAGAGCTTACTGAGTCTGCGCGCACGCAAAGCAATGGCGTGCGTATTTCCTAGAAGAGAAAGCCTCAGGACAGGAATTGGACGTCACTTCCGGATGGCCATTCGCGAAGAGCGGTAAAACCGAAACATTGTATTAGGGAATAACTTGTATTAGGGAATAACTCTTCTAGGAGGTGTTGGTATTACTTATTATTTGGTGTATTACTAACTTTTTTGGTTCGACTCAGCGCGACCCAAGAAATATGCTTCGCGACCCATAGGTTAAGAACCGCTGCTTTAGAGAGATGGTTACACATTCTTAGTACTTGCGAATTCAAGTACATTTTCTCTTTGAATATGGCAGTATTTACTGATCCGATAATAAAAAGAAGGGAAAGGGGTAAGGAAGCTTATCTATCAGCGGTGGAAACTGAAAAGTAGCATCGTAATAAATTCTGTTTTTTAAAATATTAGATTGCCTTTTGCTCCATTAGAGTGCTTTTTTCTAATGCAACCTATAATTGAATATAAATACTGAACTACCTTATTAATCATCTCATAAAAGGAGACTTCCGGAGTATTTTGTACGTTGCGTTAGCTAGGCATGCATATGACCCCTGTCTCTGGCATCTAAAAATTAGTATCAGAGCGATGCCGAAGTTGGGGCGAGTGAGACTCTTGTCTCAGATAAGAAATGAGGTAGAGCTCAAAATTAATATAATAAATTAAACGTTGAAGGTGATCAGGATCCCGTTTTCTTTAGAAAGTTCTCTGCGAAGACATCTATCCCCTTAAATAGATGCGCGTGCTGCTTATAACCGAGTGAGCCACCCAGACGGGATAATTGATTTTTATTCTCTTATGACTCTTATAAGCGAAATTTATTTTAACTTTTTTAGTTGCGATATTTTAATTGGTGTTCATGAAAGTGCTCTTGTGATATGTGAAATAATGCGAAATAAAATATATCGACGTAGTTATTCCGAGTTAAAATTTTGAGAGGGAAGCGGAGGAAGAATCGAATTCCACACAAGTGATCGGCCAACCAGCGGTCGAGTTGTAAACTCACTGAACTGTGATAATTCGATCCGGGGTTCGAATCCCGGCGAAAGGGCTGGCTGCATGGGCGTTTTCGTTAAAGTCCTCCAAAAATGCATCCCTCCCGTTAGGCAGATAGTCCTCGAGTGTTTTGCCATAATCAAATTAACCAACTTAACCCATAAGAGAGATCATAATGGGGCATTCGCAGGCAGTCTGTGTACTCTTTTTATGATAACGCGCTGATCAGCTGTCAGCATTACAGTCCTGTGGTCTCGGTGACCTGTTTATTATATGCTTTGAGATTATTATATTTTCAAAGAAATAGGAAATAATCGCGAAAGATAGATCACCCTTATATGTTTTCATTTGTACAAACTTGAAACATTATTAAATACAGTTGCAAAATGATTAACGATGTGTAAATTGAGAAGACTGTTTGCAGGTCTTTTGTTCTTTTTTTCGATAAAATTTTCTTTAATTACTTATTTTTATGACATTCATCAAGTTAAAAAATTATATCTTTATTCCACCATAATGGCATTGCTTTCCCTATCTCATCTGAGGTTAGAAATTTTACTGAAACAGGCATGCTTTATTGTACTCATTAAACCTCTATCACATATGTTTCCGCTACCCGGGACTGGACGTCGGGAGGGACAATTCTCAGAACCCGCGCGTTTCCAGGAAACCCACGTAGCTAGGTTACCGTTTTCACTTACTAGAACGCCAAACAGTAATCGATTATCGCTCAGATTGGGATCACGTGATCCTTCAGAAGCAGAACTTCGCCACTGGGAGTCATTTATTGGATATTTATATTTTTATTTATGCACCCTTTCAGGATAATATAAATAGGTAAAGACTGTTAGGTCGAGTGCCTATTAAAAGAACGATGATCTACTTGTGTGATTGGGCTATCTCTACCCAGGAGGGGGCTCCAGCCGAAACATTTTCAGGGAGGTTTAAAAAAAACCCGCGTAGCCGGTACATTGTTTCCGTAGCTAGGCGGGACTTCGCTACCAGCGGACCTGTTTTTTCTAGGAATCCTCCCGTTTAAACCAGTGCTACCAGAATCTCGTTTCTCGCCCCGTTAGCAGGGACCGTCGCTAGATGTGATAATCCCTTTAGTCATTGCATTCAAAATACTGTAAACCCTATAGTGGCGACCATGTCTGTAAGGCGATCACCTCTGAAAGAGGCCACTATTTCTGGGAACATAAATAAATATTGGTACTGAAGCACATCTCTCTAAGATGATTACCATCATTTAGAACATAATCTTTGGAACCGTAGTTGGAAAAGAGAATTAAACTTCTTCTTCTAGCCTACTCTCCTTGGTGGAAAAACTTTAATTTAGCGCAGCGCGGCGACTTTATTTGAGACTTTGATGCATTTTGTGCCTGCTAGGAAATTTTGTTGTCTGTAGCACTTTGTTATTGAACGCACTTAATTTTACGTTAACTCATGCCATTAATTAATAAGCATTATTATTTCTGTTTGATGCGGATTAGCATGAAATGTGTACGTAGTAAAGAGTGAAGCACAAAAGCATATCTTGTTAACATTTCAGCCCTCCCCTCATGGAGAACAAAAGGAAATGCGCCAGTCAGCCTGTTTTTCAGCAACAAGTCATAATAATAGTAGGTTTGCTAGGCAGAAAGGGCATTCATCTTCATCTTTTTTCCTGCTTAGCGTTCTATTTTTGTTTAATATTTGCAATGGCAAAAAGACTTTCAATGCCGCAAACTTCAGGTGCTTGATCTGGAATAACCGGTAAATGCGTATGGAATTCGGTCGCAACGTTCAAGAGTAGAAGACTAAGAGAAATGTTTAGAACAATATTATTTTTACTAAGATCCAAGTTAGCTGATTCATAATAAACCCTTTCAAGATGTTGGAACCTCATAGTAGGGGTCGAGAGTAATTCACCTAAAAAAGTTTTTTTATCTAAAGCAATGCTTCTTCAACTTCTTTGGGTGATCGTTCTCTTATTTGAACTTTCCTTTTTGAATTGTTCTTACCCATTTTGCATGTGCGCTTATGTGTATGTTATTTATATATATAATATGATGTAATTAAATTTATTAATGCAATTACATTAAAATTATCATCTTATCTAACATTTTTTTCCTCTGTGGTACCAATACAAATAATTAGTAACAATATTTTTAATAATAATTACATTTAAATGCAGTCATACAAAAATGATAATATGCAGTGTAATACAATACTATTAGTTTTAGCCTAGTAACCATAAAATTAAAATACATGAAGAATTTGGTGGACTCTCAAAAGCTTTGCAGTATTACAATTAAGATTTGTTAATAGGAGTTTTAAATCACTATTTTAGGCAGTTTGCAATTGATTTCATTATTTAGTCAGAAACTAACAACATTTAAACTTATTTCCGCTTCCTCTACGAATGAAACTTTTATTTGTGCCCAAAACGTAATGTTATTTTGTATATAATATGTTCAAGCTGCTGCATGAACGATGTTTAATCTTATAATAATATTTATAAAATGAGTGCCATTACTACCTTCTTCTTGAAAACTCAAATCCTTCTGAATTCCTTACTATTTTTAATGTTCCCTTGGGTAAGCCTTTAAGAGGGTTGTATGTCCCTCTTTGAAAAATATTATCTTAAGGATATGCCATAGACTACTTATTTATTTCTTAGAAATGAAATCGTTTATTTCATAAGATTTAAATCATTCATTCTTTGTCTACTTACTGATATCGCTCATATCAAAGGAAGTTTCAACAAATGATAATCTATGGCGCAATTTTCATCGTTGATTAGTCATATACACTTAGCGTTTGATACAGACTTTATATTATTTCACAGAATTGTTCCTTCATATAGCCCAAAGTGTTTTTGCCTTATGTTTTTATACTGAATAATCATATACTTTTGTTGACTCGCATGTTGAATATGTATGAAGTGTATTTATTATGAGTGTGTTACATAGTTATGTTTTTGTCTTCTTAAATATGATTATTATCAGTTTAAACGGTGAAGAAAATAAGTTGTTTTTTTTTTTTTTTTTAAAGCGTGATGGATGTGTGTTTTGTTATAAGTGATTACTTATCCCTTTTTTACAGGATTTGATTCCTATTCTGACAAATGGAAAGGATGTGAAAGTTCTTGCTACTGCAACCAGGTTAGTTTTATGAAGTTTCTTAAAAAGTATTTCCAGATTTATAAACTTATTTCATGTGTCGAGGATGCTGCGTAGCTTATATCTGTTATAAAGTTGTTTTTGATTAACTTGCATGCATTTATCATGAGCAGTACTCTAAATCTGTATTTAATTTTTTTAGTTTTCTTACTTTTTTCCCATGCGTAAAACTTGGTATTACAAGCTGTACCAAATGATTTTACTTTCAAGGAAGTACTTAAAAATTTTGCTTAAATATTTCAACTAAAATTATTCGTATTGTTAACCGTTGTGATAATTTTCATATCATCGTAAAATTTATTCAGCTTCATGTAAGTAAATAAAAGCATCTCTCACAATTTTAATAAAAAGGGGGAGAATTTATATTTTTTCCGGAGCAACTGTAATTTAGTAAAGTTTAAAAAAATCGCAAAATAAAACAAAGTAAAAAGAAGTAAAACAGATTTTCTTATATGTTATATATTGTTTTTTGTATATTCGTACTAAGTTTACTGTGACTTTTAGCCTTTTTCTTTAGTTCATGGATTGTTTTGAGCTTATTTTATTCATTAGTTTTTTAGCATTGTATAATTTTGAGGTATAGAGTTGATAACATTTTTCCTTTTAGATATTTTTTATTATACCATGTCAGGACTTAGCTTTCTGTGTGTATTCTTTGAGAACATGCTAAATTCTGTAAAGGGTTCTTATCCTTACGTTCTAAGTCCTGAACTGGAACAGTGAGCGGGTAATACGCTATGTTCTGATGTAACTGCTGGGCTGGAGAATAACTGCACGTGAAGGGATTTGAAATCCTCTTTTATTCACTCACTATTAAATACAAACCTCCCAATTCGGGAGAGATACAGAACGTAACAGACCACACTTTGGTCGAACTTAACAATCAAATAAATTTAAATAAATTAAAATGGAACTTAAATTAAACTTTGCTTCGCAGAGCAATTCGCGGAAGTTGGCCTCTACCGAAAAGGGTGCGTAGCAAGATATACTAAATACTACCGCACTTTAATTTATTTTACAAAGCAATCACGATAAATCACGATAAATCACGATAATCACGATAAATCAGCAATAAATTTTTAAATTTATAAGCACTATGGCTTATAAATTTAAACTGCTAGCTGGTCAGGCGAACGTTGAGCAGCGTGA